>JARKHS020019800.1:0-177890 GCA_030143305.2 Amblyomma americanum
CGAGCGATTACCTCGCTTGCTTTGATAATGAATCTGAAATATTATAGTCGTTTGAGCGCTTGCGTACGCGGGGTTTGATTTTGACGGGGAGGCACCTGGGACCGAATCAGTGATGAAAGCCGGCGAGATAGTCGTCGCAGCAAGAAGAAAATCGGCAAGCAAAATTCCATCAATACAGTAAATGTGTACGAGAGACTGTGCTCTTTAAAATCAGGAGCCAATGAATGTTATTCCTTCATGGCCGTAGTATCCCCTTTCTTTTTTTTTTCAGTGCATACGGTGAACTGGCGGACTGTATTGGTCAGGCGCTCCTCGGGTCATGCGAAGGCGGCAAGGATTTCTTGTTGAAAATATTCGAGCGTGCGTTCGGCAACGTGCTGGCACTGGTGTGCGCCGAGCATACCCGGGGATCCGAGGCTTGCTGGGCGCTGTCGAAGCTGCCGTCACTAGGACCCAAGGATCGAAAGATCGACAACTACCTCGAGCTCCTCGCCGAAGCAGCCGCAACCTTTGAGCAATAGACGCTGCACTGACCCTACCTCTTTTCCTGCTCAGTTGGTGTCCTCTACACCTCTTCTCTTCCCTATTTTATGGCAATGTTTTTAGGGATATCTGTGAGGCTCGAACCCGAACGCCTCCTGATTGTGAGGCGGGTGCTACAATACAAAGCCGCGCTTTGGTGCTTCGTCCAATGCCCGCTTAGCAGTGTGTGATGTAAAAGCCGTTCACTGCGGCACACTATGTAAAAGTCGCCATAATGCTAAGTAAATCTCTGCAAAACCATTCACATTCGTATCCGCGTTCCTTACTCGAACCTACTGCCAACACTTGCAAAACAAAGACTATCTCGCTGGTGACCAAAACTGTAAAAAAAATTTCCTCCTCTTTATAGCAAAAGGTACTGGTAAATTGATACCGGAGGCTTTCCGTTATTTTTAAAATGAATGTGCTGTAAAAGATTGGTTCCCCGTAGAAAGTAGTACGGAAAGGTGCCGTATAAATAATGCAGGTTACGTAAAATGAATATGGAGAAATGCGATAAAAATGATGCACGCTTCATAAAACATAATACTAAGCAATCATTTTTTAAAAGGAACTCTTCCGTAATTGCTATAATGGCAGTTCTTTATTCATGCATGGTCACCCCGTATTTATAAAACAGGTAGTTCATTTTGTGTTTACGACAGTTCCAGAAATTCAAAACTAGTGATTTGAAGCTATTCGGAATCCTTCTGTACAATATAAGATGCACATGCATTCATAGAAAGCTGTGCTGTGTGGTGAGAATATTAAAAACGCTGTGCATGGTGAACATAAAGTATATATTTGCTACAGCAGCCATGATGAAATGTCCAGAAAAAGCACAACATTGCTTCAGCCTTGCACCGCTGGTTTGTTTCTTGTGCTGTTGTTGCATACAACTGATGAATGGAGTATTGAATGCCCCTCATAGGACGCCCTTCACCAAACGGTGTCGGCTGGTTCTCATAATGTCGTGGCTATTCCTTTCAATGGGATTAACCGTGACGTCATGATAATTGGCCGACGCTATCGGCTGGAGAGACTCCTATGAGGGGTATTTGCTGCTGTGTTCTTGAGTTGCATCTGACTCTTGTATGCCACATGGGGTCATTCTGTTTGCTGCAAAACAAAAACATGCACAGTCAATTCGGCAATGGGCAGTGCAAGTTGCTTTGACAAATCAACTTTGCTGTTTTTCCTTGGTATGCCATGACTGACAGACAATATAGAAGTTGTCAGTTAAAATATGCACAAATAAATGCAGCAGCGGGTTAAGCAATAAGAAAACTGCTCTAAATTTTCAGAAGAGGAGTAGTATTATGCAACATGGTTATGCAGACTACTATTTGAAGCCAACTCTGCAAGTGCTAAACAGGAGAGATACCTAACATTATTTTTTTTACATATTAAGGATATAGAACATGCCTCATCTACAAACGTATGCAGGTATAGAACTCCTCTAGAAAAAGAAGTCCACAGAAAGCCCAAAAAACAACTTTGTAGGCGGCCCTTTACATAGCCTAATAAATATTGTAAAGATGTGATGTCTTTTTAAGTGCTATATAAAACCTATTATCATAAATGTGCAGACACATATTTTCCTCAGAGGAGTAGCTTATGCTGCATACAAAGAGAATGTGTCTAATGGTGAAGACGTCTGTTAATTCCACGCATTAACAACAATTAAACACGAGTTGAAAGCATCACAGAGCAGCAAAACGTCGATTTACAACTTGAACCCCTAGTTTATTCACAAGGTTTATTATTTTTGACGGCACAGATGTTCTCGAACGTTTTTAACTCTTCCGCCTGCTTCCATTTGGCGAATTTATGTCAAACAACTGCCTGCAGGGAAAGAAAAAGAAGACAAGCTTTACTTGTAGAGCTTTACTTGTAGAAGACGAAGACACCGAGCTGTGTGGACGTATTCTACATGGGCTCTCGCTTCACAGCCAACTTTTGGCGGAAATACTGCATTCTCTGAGCTGCCGTTTTTGGGAAATCTTCGGAGCATTGCCCCGTACCCGCGAACAGCAGTTCTGGCAAGTCAACGCCCTTTTCTGTGTGCCTCACAGACTTCTCTACACGCTGCCGTGCCCTCAGGGCCCTGGGCCCTGCGCTCACTTGTTCGAGCCAGCCGGCCGCTCACAGGACCTCAACTATGAACTACACCGTCGTGGGGGATGACATTTTGCCCGCGGAGCTGGCGTCCGGAGAATGGGAAACAGTACTTCGCCTACAAGACCGCGTCCCGCGCCTGCAGCAAGACGCCGCCAACGATGACTCCGGCGTTCCTGCCAAGAAGAAACGGAAGCCGCCCGCTATCAAAAGGCGAGTGCCGCTACCGCAACTCCCAAAGAGCGACTACAAAATAGTCTGCCGTCCGCGAGGCTGGAACTTAAACAACTTTGCGCCAGGCCAACTCGAACTCGCCATGTGCCCGGCAGCCAAGGTTCCTCTTCAGGCCGCAATAACTAAAGACACCATGCGTGTTAATTCTAATAACAACACGCTCACTCTAAGCACCCCGGCACGCCAGCGAGCTGCAATGTACTCCGAAGTCAAAGCGTTCCAGCTTGGAGATCACACCTATGAAGTGGCGACGTATGTAGCAGCGCCAGACGACTCAGTCAGAGGTGTCATTTATCAAGCCTACGACGGAAGCTCGCCGTAGGAAGTCCGACAAGGCTTCATTACTCACAACCCGGGTGTCGCGATCCTCGACGCTCGTCAGCTGGGTCGTTCAAAAACGATCCAGATAACATTCCAAGGGAGCAAAGTTCCGAGCCAGATCTACTATTGGGGATCCGTATTCCATGTGCACCCTTACCGGGAACAAGTCGAAACCTGCTACAACTGCAGGAGAGTCGGACATAGAGCCGACGTCTGCTACAGACCCAAAGCCAACCTGTGCCACCGCTGTGGCGAGAACCATCCTGCACCTACTGATGGGGAGCCACTCACATGTAAACCCGACTGCATCGTGTGCCATGGGGCACACCACACCGGGAGCCGGAATTGCAAGCACCGCCTCGTGGTCCGGAGACAACAACAACATAGGCTTAACGAGGGTGCGGCCCAGCATCACGTGGAAGGTGCGGCCCAACATCACGTGGAGCATCACCCGAGATCCAGGCACCGATCTTCGAGTCGGGCGAGGAACCGAACATGGAACCAGGGCAGAGATAGATCCAGTTCCTTCCCGCCGCTGAGTGGGGCGGCTGATGGAGAGAAGAGCACAAGTTCAGACCGAGGCAGAAGCAGCAGCCGAACCAACAAAAAGGTGAGCTGGCCAAATCCGGCCTCCCAACAGATGAGCGCTCGGGAGAAGGAACTTATAGAACAATTCCACAAAGTGCTTAAGGCGCGTGACGAGGAAAACGCCAGACTAAAGCAAGAAATGGCGGAGCTTCGTCCACTTGTCATGGCCTCGAGAGAGCAAAGAGCACAGTCACAGCAAACACCTGTGCAAGCCCCTCTTCAAGCACCCATTCCCGCATGCGAGGCTATGGAAACAGACAAACGCACCGCAGTTAAAAGACCCCCTCCCCCCGCGGAGAATACCCAAAACAAACGAGCTGCCGAAGCCTCTGCAGGCGATGTACCGCAGCCGGCTACGCCCGCTCCATTAAGAGCTGATCCTAATGCAATCACTACAAGAGTGGATAGCATTCAGAACAAGGTAGACAGCCTAGAGGTTAGAGTAGGAAACTTAGAGGCTAAGGTAAATGCCTTAGCAGTGGAATTGAGACCGTTCCAAACTCAAGTAATGTCTATGTTCCAACAAGTGATGGAGAAGCTGACCACATTGGAGAACAGCTTAACATCATTACAGCAAAGAGTGGATCACCAATATGGCCCCGTCGCAACAAATTGAGGTATGGCAGTGGAATTGCAGAGGCTTCCGGCGCAAACGGGGGAATCTGCAGTTTCACATTCAAGCACAACAACGTCCACCAGTATTATTGTTGCACAAGAAGCTAGTGGCGCGGTCAAATTACCGGGCTATAAGGCGTTTCTTTCGCCCAGGATATGATGCCGGCTCAATTACGGGCGTGTCCACCGCCGTAATATTGCAACGCAATATTACTGCTCTACAGCACACCATAGAAAGTTCAAAGGAAGCCAACGTCCTCCTTGAGATTTTACCCAAGAAACGAGGAGATACAAATTTGTTTCTGCTTAATGTATATAGCCCACCCAAAGCTAAGGGTACCGGTATACCGGAATTACTTATCAAGACTCTGAAACTAGCGACTAAAGCCCAGCTATTAATAGTAGGGGACTTTAACGCACCACAACCGGAAAGGGGATACACTAGAGCAGGTCCCAAAGGCAACAGGGTATGGCAAGTGGTCCAAAATCTAGGCCTAACTGTCCCGAACAACTCCCAAGAAATCACGAGACTAGGCAACAGTATATGTAAAGACACGTCGCCAGACCTAACGCTGGCAAAGAACATACAAAACCGAACATGGACTAACACAGGACACACGCTAGGCAGTGACCATTACATTATATCTACCAGCTTTGAGACAGCAGAGCATAAATCAGTCTTCAACAAAGTAAAAATTCCGGATTGGGACAAGTTCAGGGTAATAAGAGAACAAAGAAAAAAGATGAAAGCACAGACCCAGTAATTGAACATCTCGGGGACTGGGTGGAATCACCAAAAATGGACATTAAGGCTACCACAGCCGAAATCGGCATGGAAGAAGGACAAGTCACTGACTCTAGGTTATTGCATATGTGGGAAGCACATTTCAGCTTGCAAAACCGCTGGAAAAGGAACAAACACAACAAAAATCTTAAAAAGAGAATTGCACAGTTGCAGAGACTAATTGAAAAATATACTCTAGAGCTTCAACACAAACAATGGGAGCAAATTTGCGACCGCATGAATGGCAAGCTCGAGTGCAGGAAAACTTGGCATCTGCTAAGGCACCTTCTTGACCCCACAGAGGCTAAATCAACTAAACGAGGTCCACTTATGAGATTAGTGCATCAGTATCAAGGAACCACAGAGGAGTTCTTAACGGAACTACGAGATCGATACTTAAACACAACCCCAGATGGACCGCTGCCAAACTATCAGGGAGCACCAAACGAGGACTTGGACGCTGAGATTACGGAGTCGGAAGTGTGGCTGCCATGGGGCAACTACGCACCACGTCTGCAGCCGGGCCTGAAGGTGTTACTAACAAAGCACTTAGAAACTTGGACGCAGGGTCAGTGACAGCACTCACTGACCTCATGAACAAATACTGGACAGACGAAAACATTCCACAAGAATGGAAACTTGCAAAGATTAAATTCATTCCAAAGCCAGGCAAGAAATTGTGTATAGAGAATCTACGCCCAATCTCTTTACCATCCTGCTTAGGAAAGTTAATGGAACATATAATTCTCAATCGGCTACAAGAATACGCTGAGGACAATAACTTACTCCCTAACTCCATGCTAGGCTTCAGGGCTAATCTTTCTACCGAAGATGTTATGCTGCAACTCAAGGCAGACATAATAGACATGGAACGCAGCAGAGGAACTAAAGCCATATGAGGCTTGGATTTGAACAAGGCATTTGATAATGTCACGCACGATGCTATCTTAAGGAATCTCTCGGACATCAACCCAGGGGAAAGAACTTTCCAGTACATCAAGTCATTTCTCAGTAACAGAACAGCAGAGATAGCAGTGGGAGAGATTAAATCAGACTCTATCTCACTTGGAGGTAAAGGAACGCCACAGGGCTCAGTCCTGTCACCTTTCCTTTTTAATCTCTCACTAATTAAAATTCCTTCTAAAATAGCAGCCATCCCGGGGCTGCAACACACATTCTACGCAGATGATATCACTTTATGGACCACAACTGGCAGCGATGGTCAGATAGAGCATACCCTGCAACAAGCTGTAGACATAATACAAGACCTGGCGGGTAAAGCAGGGCTAACCTGCTCGCTCTCCAAGTCCGAATTATTTCTAATCAGATACAAACCAAGGGGCCCTCGAGCAAAAATTGCAAACCTCCGCCTCCACTGAAAATCTGGGTGGAAGGGCTCCCTGTAAAGGAAGTTCAAACTATAAGAATCCTAGGACTCTTCCTTCAGTCGAGCCGGAAGAACAAGGAAACACTACAAAAACTCCAGACAACCGTCAATATGACGGTAAGACTAATTAGACGAATTGCAAGCAAAAGGAAAGGAGTGAAGGAGACAGAACTTTGCAAAATAGTACAAGCATTTGTAATAAGCCGGCTTGTCTACGCACTCCCTACTTAAAATTAGACCGTAGTGAAAAAGCCAAAGTAGAGTCTATGATTAGAACAGCATACAAGGTAGCATTAGGGCTACCGAACTGTACCTCCACCGAAAGGTTTCTGGGCTTGGGAGTACACAATACCTTAGACGAGTTTACAGAGGCACACTTAACAATGCAGAGAGGCCGGCTTTCCCGCGCCAAAGCAGGAAGAACCATACTTGATCGTTTAGGACTAGACATACAGTTGCCACCCCAAGATACCAAAACACAGATACCTAAACGCATCGCTAAGGTAATAAGAGTTAAGCCACTAGCTAAGAATATGCATCCTACTCACCACGAGGGGAGAAGAAGGGTTAGGGCAAAAGCTCTACACAACATATACAACCAAGATGAACATGCAGTATATGTAGATGCCGCAGAATATCCCCAGAAACAAGCGTTCGCACTAACGGCGGTGGATACGCAAGGTAAACTGATAGTCTCCGGCACTACCATAACGAAATCCTCGGAAACGGCAGAAGAGGCGGCAATCGCCCTTGCTATCATTAACACAGAAGCTACTACCATACTCAGCGACTCTAAAATTACCATACGCAATTATGCCAGGGGCAGAATTTCTCAGGCAGCAATGAGCATATTGGGTCAAACCAAAGACTTAGACAGAATTATTGAATTGATATGGGCCCCGCTCACTCGCGGAACCTTGGTAATGAAGCGGCACACATAAAAGCTCGAGGATTCATCAGCCGAGCAGGGGACGCTGTCGTTGCTGAGAGTTTTTCGAAGGACGGCCTATCATCTTTTCACGATATTACTTATCATTTTAAACTTGAAAGGAGGATATTTCCTCCTCCAGACAAAGCCTTTAATAAGGAGCAGGAGACCACTTGGAGGCGACTCCAGACGCGATCCTTCATGACGCTTTACCTGTTGTCAAAATTCTACCCCGGTGAATACGACCCTGCATGTACATTATGTGGTGATTTAGCCACTTATGATCACCTATTGTGGAATTGTAAAGAGGAGCCACCCCCGAAATCTCTAATACAGGTTCCTACTCTCGAGCTATAGGAGGCCGTGTTGGTCAGCTCAGACTTGGGAGTTCAAACCCGGGTCATTGAATGGGCTACCCATGTCGCTGTCAGCCGTGGACTGATAGCCACCTAGCACGGATCGTCTGCATTCTGCCTTTTCTGACGAATTAAATGTTTTCCAATCCAATGTAGAGTCCTTTGCATCAACAATTTTTTAATGTTATTATCTCACTTGATTAATCCTTTAATACGCGTCTACTGCTCAAAAATGCAAACACATATTTAAGTCTAAAAAGTGTCATCATGCACAGTGACAGCAGGAAAGCGCTTGTGTACAGACGATCTGTATAATAATTTGCAAGATACCTTTTTGTTTCCCCCTTCTCTGCAATGCCTGCCTAGGGCCAATAAACCACTTATATAGACAAGCAGCAGTTTTGAAGAATCACCAATGTTTATATTGGTGATACTGAAATCAGATATTCAAAATTATTGCCTACTTCGAGCACACCAATTATACCATTGAAAATCTAAATGTACAGGGAAGTCGCACTGCATATCGAATTCCTATTTCCTAACGGCGCTCTTCAGTAACTTCCCGTGCGCACAGACGGGTCAGCTGTGCGGTCTTGGGAACCTTCCGATAGTGCTAGCACTGTGAAACTGCATGCAGAGGTTAACGTGGCATGTGCTTGAGGTTCGCCTCAGGTCTCGTGCAGTCATTTCTCATGCCACATCACTGTTATGCTGTAAAGTCAAGCTAACTGAAGTCTAGAGGCGCCCCTCATTTGCTTCGCTACTGAAGGAGTTGCGGGAGCCAACTGGGAGATGTAGCACATGCAGCAGTGGACAAATGAAGTAAAGTAACAATTTTGTGCATGAGAAGCTTCAGATGCCAAAGAAATATGCTGTCAAAGGCTGCAGTGAACTCCTCTGTTTTATATCAGGAATCAGGTATAGTATGAAAAGCAGTCGCCGGATTTTACACCGAGGACCTATGAGAAACAATTAACCCAAATCAAGCTGTTAGTGCTGTCCCTAAGAACACTTGGCCAATTTTTCAGCAGTATCACAATGGGGCAAAACAGATGGTCGAACAGCAACCTGTGATGCAGTGAGACTGCAGAGAGCCAAGAATATGCACGTGCGTTCAAAGTGCTTGCCATTTTCATCCTCTTTTCCCGCTCTGCTTTCTCACACAGCACTACACGGCTGTGGTTCAGCGCTGTAGTGGTATGAACAACTGGCCGTGGGTACAACAAGTTCAGCTTGCCAAAGCAGTACAATGCACATGTAGAGGCACACAGAAAAGCTATGCATTGGGTACTGCAACCTACACCAGGCAAGGAGTAGAAAAACAAAATAAGCTAGTACAATATAAGCTAGTCAGTGGTTCGTGCATTAAATGTATTTGCCGCGCAGAAAAATATCCCAGAAGGCAAAATGCTTCTTATTAAAATGACTACAAGATCTGTGAACATTATATTGCCAGAATTACTAGGAAACGAAGTTAGTCGCAATGTCTTGTATCATGGGGCACTCACCTTTGTACAAATTCGAGGGTTATGGCAACACCCTGCGGGAACTCCAGATTCATTATGTAATATAATATGAAGGCAGTACACAATGCTTCAATGAAGTCACTTGCTTCTGAGAAAACGATTTGGTTATCGCAACAAACAAAGCACTGTTCGCTGTATATGCTTCCTAGAAAAGGAAGAGCCACAGTTAAAATACTTGAAAATTTTGAATCCATGCAGTGCTTATTCTGTTTTTTGCTAACTCCTGAACTATCATTTATTTTTAAATAAAAGTCAAACAAGCCAATTCCTAGCAATGACAAACAGAAGAAAATAAGATTACACTGTACTGGTTTGGCAAAAAAGTTCTTACGGTAGTATATTAATTCTATACTGGTGGGTTAAACACAGGATAAGATCCATGTTGGAATTTTGCCTTGCCAGTCATTATTGGAAAGAAATGTGGTTGCATGCTTCTATTCACTCATGACCGAAACTGGCGTACTAAAATAAGCCAAGGCATTAGTCTAACTATTTGCAAGTTAACAGTGATACATAGATTATGTAGTGTACTCAGATGTGCCTCTCATTAAAAGCTACAGGTAATGCAAACATCTGCTCCTTTCCGACAGTAACATAATACAAAATTAGGATTTCAGCATCTAAAAACAGTAGCATCGGCATGGGTCTCTTAGTCAACAGCCTCGAAGCATATTTTATGTTACAGGCTTTATGTTACAGCCAGCACAATGTATACGTCGCATGCATAACTATTACCATTGTGCAATGAAGCGTATACCTAGAGCCACAACAATAGGCGTCGAAGGGAGTTAAGTCAGGCAATCGTTGATGCTTGATGCTTCCTGAGGAGATAAAAAATTAACATATCATGTATTTTGACATGAAAATGTTAATACATTGCTGGTAACTAAATAGCAACAATTTCAGTGACAAAGGAAGGTTAAAAATTAAGGAAATCTTCTCGTCCTCACTGTATATATGTGACAAAATATAGACAACTGCAACTCATTAAACTCCCATGAACCAGAGAGCTCTGTACAATCTAGTTCCTAGATGTACCTGTGAAACCTAACGCGAAGCCAGTCACACCACAAAAATGGCTGTGGTTTAGCTATGGTTAAACCTGGAGTGATGCGATAGCTATTTCTGGCCAAGTGGAACTAGCACAGTCGATTTGCAAAGTCAGTTTCGCAGGGCGTTCCTTTCTTTATCTTTGCCCCTGGACGTGGATTCACCTCCCCCCCCGCCCCCTTGACACGGCGCATGCGTACAGCTGTTGCAGCTCGGTTTCGCCGGTGCGTCATCGAACCACGTGGCTGGTTACGCGACCAACCAACCACGTGACCAGGTGTGCCCACTCTGAAGGCTCGACGAGGTGGCGTAGTGTAGCTATCGCTGAAAAAAGATGACGCACACGCAAACGCTTATGTCGTCTGCCTTGTGGTGTGTGCCCAGAAAGAAGTTCTACCACTAGAAACGTATTCACTTAGCCAAAGCTTAATGCAGGACACGAACACGACTGCAAAAGCAGCAATAGATTATTAAGTGTGGCATGTTAGAACCGAAGAAAGAAAAATGTTGACTCTCATTTGGCACATGAGTGTCAAACTTCTATAATAGGTAATGAGAAATAATTATCTGCTGTACAATACTTACCACGTATGCCGAAACCACAAAGCAGCGCAGAGCATATTAAATGATTTACAAAAAGTCACACTCACTTCTAAAACTTTGAAAAGAAGGTCACTTTTGTCAGTGAAAACAGTAGCCAAAAGTGGCATTGTCACATGTTCTTTTGCTCTGTCGTTGCCTTTCTCCTCTTCGAGTTGTTCACGAAGGAGCATATAGACGATCTCTCTCTTTTACGATGACTTCAGATGGGTCAGCAATCGAGAACAGCACTGCTACAAACTCTTCTCAAATGTGCTCTGAAAAAGAATATCAGTTGGGCTTTGTTAAACAAAGCTGTGCTACCTGACATGTTGCTGCGTTCTTACTCACCCCACAAAACATAGCCACACACAAAAATAAACAACATTCTAGCTGACACACATTCATATAGTGCTTGCCAAGAAATTTTGTATAAAAGGAGTATATACACCTAATTTTGGTGGCACATTTTCTTTTTGCAATGATGCATAAGACAATAATGTGCAAGGATCACCATGTGATGTTCACATATGACCAATAAATAATTGATAACTAAAATTTTATCTCAAGCTATTACAGTTTCAACAGCTCAGTGATGTCCAGTTCTATATAGAGCCTGTGAGGCATAAAGAAAGCTGCAATATAATGGCTGCTCCTTCATTCCATGTCACTCCTGTTTTGAGGGAGGCTGGCTTTAGCATTGTAGTGAATTAAAATGACAAAGCACAAATTATATTGCAGCTGTTTTATACTTCGCGTAGCCTAAATGCAACTTTGACGTCATAGCCATCGTTTGGCTGTTCAGCCAGAGAGCGAAACTGCGTGACAAAGAAGATTATAAATTATTCAACGGTTGTAGGTGAAGGCCACATGGTAGTCCATGTATAGTAGTACCTTATACATCATTAAAAAGAATAAAATACACACCCAAAAAATATGAGCCTATGCTCCTTTAAGAATCACTATATCAGTTAGAAATGCGTGCATTAAGTTGCACTGCTAAATGTATCTAGAATCGCAACTTCAAAAATAATAGTATGATGGGTACAAAAAGAGAAGCTTTTAGTAGACTTGGACTGGACATACGGCAAAGGATTAATCAACCTAGCTATAGCAATGCTACAGCCATGTGCTAGTATTTTGTCATTAGGAAAGCGTGGTATGGCTCAACTTTACGTCTTTTCCGAGGAGCTCATTTGCATGCTGGTGGACGAACGGCTTCCGAAATAAGAGTGGCCATTCATTTTTTACTTCTTGAGTGTGGTGTATAGGCTCCAACGAGGTTATAAATGCTCGCTGCCGGGAGTATGTTTCTGCCATGTACGTCATGGACAGAGACATGTCAATATCCCTTGTGGTCTTGCGGCCCTCGCGCTTCAAGAACTCCATTTTGTTTTTTATATTCGTGATTTCTTGGTCAATTGGAGGTTGCCAATTGGGGCACCCATACGAAAATTGTCTATTTCTTTTACAAGGCACTCCTTTCGAGAGCGATGCCTGCTGCTTCCCACGAAGCACATTTTCCACTCTGCTCTCCAGCTCCTGAGAGAGTCAACCGCGTCCCAGTATGGGGCCATTCAGGCCCCTGTCCTCAAGGCCTTCAGGAAATGCCTTCACTAGCTCATCCGCCACACTTCTCATAAATTCACGGTTTGGCCGTGAAGACATTTGCATCATGTCTCGTGCCACATGTTGGACCAACTCTCGCCTCTCTGCAGATAAAGACGTGGTGGGTCTGCTGCAAGAGCTGCTTGAATGTGTGCCGGCATCGTGTCGATATGCAGTTTGAATTGTCTGTGCTCTGTGTGACTTGAAGTGCTTGCTTGTACTTGTAATTCACGTATTTAAAGGAATTTAAATACGTCACATGATATTTAGTCACACAAAGGCAGTCAAAAAACCGAACTTCTTTATATCAGGCTTTTTTTGCAGCCCATTTTAAGGAATAAATACAGCATGGTGCATTTGTAATGCTGGCACTCATATCAGCCGATGTTGTTTTAGCAGCACCAAAGGGTCGATTTCAGCAGATGAGTGAATCCAGTTAGTTTTAATGGCACTTTTACTCGCCTTGGTTCCTCGTCCACAAAAATGGGCATAGGCTCAGGTGATTCTTTCAAGGAAGTAGTTTAGTACCAATTTAAAAAATGCGTCAATCAGCTCCACTGACCAACTTGTAAGGATGTAATTTTAACTCGTCTTGAAAATGGCATTAATGATGTTGCTGTGAGCAACGGCCATTGTAGCTAACCAGGATGATAAAAAGTATTCACAAGTGACGAGCAAGACGAAGTTGGCAGTGTGCGGGACGGAGCGCTCCGTCCTGCACCACTGCCAGCTTCGTCTTCGTCGTCACAATATTACAAAATACTCTGCTTCAGAGCAACATGCACAGATATAGCCTATCAAAAAAAACTGCAAAAAACAACAAGGGCAGAATGCAATACAGCCTACATGGGAAGGGAGCTTCTGCTCTGGGCACAGTTTCGCATCCAACTAGGATCCTTTCATCCAAAGGAAGTTCAGCCAAAACATCGCTGAAAATTGCTTCATCAAGCTGAGTCCAGTCGCGAAGAAAGACCTAAAACAAGAGAGGACCATTCCTTCAGACGCACAGGCTAGTCAAAATTCGCCGGCACAGAGTGGATGTATACAGTCGTACCTCGTTAATACGACCCCCGTTAACACCAATGACGAATTATGGACAGATTTTCTGGGGACAAATCTTTTTCAATGTATTTCCACCTCGTTAAAATGGAGCCTCCCTGTCCGGACAGTGGACAGGGCGAAAATGCACAGTGTCCAATTGGGCTCATGTATTTTTGTTTCGGTAATATGGACGGAGATTCGAACAAAACCTCTTCCCCCGACGACGTGTTTCGATTTCTGCACTTTAAGTGTAGGACATCAGTTGAATGCAATGAAAAATTGTGAATGGCTGAGTGATGAACGTTTTATTTAGTGGTTTCGTACTTTACAGTACAAAGTTGCTCAATTGACGCACCTCACTATTTTCCATACTGCCCGAATGACTGCGATGAACTCTCTCTACAGCTTGTGCCGTCACATATATAGCTGCATTCAGCAGTCGTCAGCCGACTGTGTACTGATATATAGTATCGGCTCGTGAGATGTGAGCAGTTGCAGCAGTAGTTCCCGAGACGCCTTTAAGCGTATCATAGAGAACTAGGCGCGTAAAGCTGCACGACATTATTTTAAGCACACTGGTGGCCATGAATAATGAGTGCAGCTCCGAAAATCATGTCTAAACTTCGTAGGACACCAGTATGTACAGAAGCAGGCCTTAATCACAACATGTTTGTTTTTCTTCATTATTCATTATTAAGGACGACTCGCTTTATGAACAGTATTGCTCCGTGACCAGTGTCCATAGTAACGAGGCACAACTGTACTTCATTACGAATAAAAATTCCAGCAAATTATTTCTATTTTATTCCACTTAGTCAAGGTGGTTAGGCTTGGCATTGTTAAGCAAGAGACATAAAAAGAGCGTTAAAACTAACTGAAAATGTAACACATTGCTCTGGCCACGTTTGGTACTCACAAGGGCAGCATGGAAATGCCTAAAAGGCATGAGCGTTTTCAGTAGTCTCCAGCTGCTGGCTTGTTTGCTGCTGTTAATGGAGTGAGCTATGGAAAGAAAAATGATAAGTGACGTTAACAAAAAGGAAGAGAACACAGTGCGTAAGGTAACAAAAATTTAGAGGAAAGGGGAATGGGCAAGGCACATAATGTGAAGAAGGAAATATAACTGGGGATATCAAAGAATAAAAAAATGGATTGAAAGAGACATCAAGTGCAGCACGGGGTAGCAGTGAGTTCAGTGCACAGATGAGAATAGAAAGTTTTGGAGAGGAAGGTGGTCGCAGCTGGCATAGGAGAGAGTTACATGGGAAGATATGGGAGATACATTCATCTTCAGTGGATGTAGTTAGTATAATAATGGTGATGCTACTCGTACAATGAACACAATTTTTCTGGACATCATAGAATGTGCTAATGCTCCATATTTCCAAGGAAGCTCCAAAACGGGCTCTCTCCCGCTGAATAACAAGAACAAAAGAAAATGAACATAAGCTTGCAGGTATGCTCAGCTCACTATATATCCAACATTTTGACAAGAAAACTTGCCTTCATCTGGGCAAGCGCTGCCACTAATATTGTGAGTTTTATAAGGAATTCACTCTGAGAGGAAAGGACTGGTGAGGGCAAGACGGCGAAAGTGAACTTGGACATGTTGCCCACACATGGAGGCTGCAGCAGGTGGCTTGAGGAAGGCCGAAAAATTGCTAAGAGGAACAGCAAAAGCAGAACCAGAGCACAAATTAAAAGTAAAGAGGTGGAAAGAAGATAGATGAGGAGAAGATAGCAGGATGCAAAAGCGAGCTTCATGCGAACGAAGCCAAAAGAATGCAGAGAGAAAAAGGAAGAGAGAGAGGGTTTATTGATAGGAAAGGCAGAGAGGTTGGCCTGAAAAATAAATATCTGGCCTGCTACTCTGCTCTGGGTGACGGGAAGAGGAGATAAAAGAAGGTCACGATGGGGGACGATGATGATGGGAGGAGGCAGATGAAAAACTACTTAAAAAACAAAACAAGGCACACTTTCTGACATCACAAACGCGAGACAAGGTCCGTGTCGCTCAAAAAGCGTGAGAGAAGGGAGAGAGTAAAGTAAGGGATCGATGACTAGATAGCAGCACGTGCACAGGAGATGGTAGACAGCAACAAAAAAAGGAAACAAATATGACAGGCAGAAGAAAGTGGGGATAGGAATTGCCGGGAAGGAATGTGTAGTTTTTTCTTTCGACGTTAGTCTTGCCCTGACCCTGGCTAGGTTCAAAACATTAAGAACTATGCTAGCGATAAAAAAGCTTATTTCTGCTGGTTGTAACCTCTTTAAATCCGTGAATTAGGAATGCCTTCTTTGTATTTCCTTCTTTCTTGCAGATTTCAAGCCTGAATGTACCCGACATACTTAACAAGTGACTCCTGCTTTTATAAAAAGATACTTGAATGCCCTTACCAACATAAACAATGCTTTGGAAATACCACCCTACGTAAACTAGCAAAGGCCGTTTCAACAAGATATTTGCCCTACCGATCCCTCAATGTCTCTCTAAATTCTCCCTTTCACCCCCCTTCCCCCGTACCTCTAGCCTGAACAACGAACTACCCAATCCCCATGGGACAAAGGCCTGCTTCCTTCCTTTTCCTGCTGAGCCTCTGCTGCAGTGCCACAAAATGTAGTCCAGAGGTATATGATTGACGGAATAATAAGCGCACAGGACAACACACACAAGAGCAGAGGAAGACACGGACTGGCGCTAACTCACATCTGATTTATTTTCAGCCACAGCAGAAAATATATAAAGGGGGGGGGGGGCAATACATGCGCAGTGCACACAAGATGAAAAGCACACAAGATGACAAGGCAACCAAATGATCACATCAAACCACACTTTCAAGAAACCCGGTTTCTGATTTGTAGAGTTTAACCGACGTATCACTAACACATTTGTCGCCCAATTTCCTGATATGAAAGGCTTCTAGTAACTCGCGCGCGGTTCTATCTCGACCTTTACCTAGAATCTTTATAGCGTTCAGTCGTGGTTCACACCCTGTGCAGTTGGCGCAATGAATAGCCAAATTCGTTCCAACTCCCCTAATAGCCCTCAAATGATCCCCCGCGCGATCATTAATGCAACGCCCCGTCTGGCCTATGTAAGCCATCCCACATGTCAACGGGATCTCATACACGACTTCGGAGGAGCAGTTTACAAACTGCTTGGCATGCTTTTTTCTGAATCCCCTCGGATTACCATCTCGCGAAATGCGTGAGCACAGCTGGGCGAGCTTCTTCAGAGCAGAGAATACCACTGGCACATCATGTCGGTTCGCCACTTTCTTCATGTGGTGGGCCGCCTTGTGTACATACGGTACGATAACAGGATTAACAGGGAACTTCTCCCGTGCAATCTCCTTCCCAAACATAGCACGCTTGGTTTTTTGTAAAAGGCCGTCCGTCACAGACACAATGACCTCGCAGGGGTAGCCAGCAGACATTAGCCGATTTACTTGCTTATCAAAACTAGACTGCACAGAGTGTGGGCATGACTTCTTGAGGACAGATCCCAAGCACTGGAAAGCGATAGCTTTCTTCACTGTTTTTGAATGTGCCGACAGGTAGGGTAAAAGTTCCTTCTGTGCCCGCGGTGCGTACTCCCAACATACGTACCCATTATTTAAGGTAATGTTAATATCTAAAAACTGCAACGAATTCTGAGAAGGCAGTTCATGTGTAAACACTAAACCCTTCCAATTTCTTTTAAAGCTGTTTATAATGCTACCCACTGAGTTAGTGTACGTCAAAACATGCATCTTCTTAAGAACAATAAGATAATCATCCACGTATCTGAACATCTTCAGCACTCTCATCCCACTAAAACTTTGTTCAAGGGAGCGGTCCAGAAAAGATAAAAACACATCACAAAGAATCGGCGCAACGCAGGATCCTATACAGATCCCTTGTCTTTGAAGATAAAATCTGTTCTCAAAAAAGATAAAGGTAACATTGCGATAAAACTCCAGTAAACGCATAAAATCATTCAGCGACAGACCACAGGAGTTCTGAAAATCTAAAACACCGTTCCCTTCAATGGCATCTCTCCACCGCAATAAACAGGGCTTCATGGGGCACAGAATAACACAAATCCTCTACATCTACAGAAAACATGTACCCAATCGACTCTTTACTCTCAAGAAAACTCACCACTTGAGTTGAGTTCTTTGTACTAAAGGGGTCGTGAGTCATAAGAGAATTTAGGTGTTTCTAAAGGTACTTGTTCAGAGCATGTTGCCAAGTATATGCTTGATAAGAAACTGTTGCCGACAGTAAGCTCAAGCTCTCGACCTAGATGCAAGACTTTGAAATTATCTACAAAGCAAAATACGATAATTTGGTGAACGACTAAAGCATTACAAAAATAAATTTGCCTGCCCTAACTATATATGGCCAATCTGGCTTAAAACAACAGAAGTGCGAAGCACAGCAAGCGATTTTGCTTCAACATAAAGACCACCTTTAAGTGGTCGTCACGAAATGTCTACATGCAATGTTACTCCTGTTAGAAGCAATAGATGGGAGGCAGGACAATGCATGAGCGCGAAAATAATTGGTCAATGCGCTAACACAATGCCCCGCCGCGGTGGCTCAGTGGTTAGGGCGCTCGACTACTGATCCGGAGTTCCCGGGTTCGAACCCGACCGCGGCGGCTGCGTTTTTATGGAGGAAAAACGCTAAGGCGCCCGTGTGCTGTGCGATGTGAGTGCACGTTAAAGATCCCCAGGTGGTCGAAATTATTCCGGAGCCCTCCACTACGGCACCTATTCTTCCTTTCTTTCACTTTCTCCTTTATCCCTTCCCTTACGGCGCGGTTCAGGTGTCCAAAGATATATGAGACAGATACTGCGCCATTTCCTTTCCCCAAAAACCAATATTATTATTATTATTATTATTATTATTATTATTATTATTATTATTATTATTATTATTATTATTATTACCACAACAAACAACCACTCAAGGGCAGTCTCGAATATTATACTTGCACTCAAAATTTCGTGAAGTTAGCTAATCAGTCTCATATTAGGGTTCGACAAAGTAACTTGTTGGGCGAGTTGGCTATGATATTCCATGACTGCAGCGCGACTAACGCGGCGTTGTCCCTGCATATGTCCTTTTATGTCCCGTTCTATGTCCCGTTCGTCGTGCTGTAGTCATGGATATAAGTTCACAACTGCATGACGTAGAACATACAGAGGCAATCCTAAACCGTAAATAAAGAATTATAACCAGCACCGATAAACATCTCCAAAGGAAACCTATAGTCTCTCAGGTGTATATTTTAACACTAATGTAAAGCTTCAAGGTATTGCGACTAGCCAAAGTAAGGGCAAAAATGACACAAGAAAAATGCACGACACTTGCTTTTAGGTAATTTATACCTCCTGTATCTCCTTTTTCATGCTGTTTTACTTTTTATTCCTCTGTGATTTCAACATTCCTGTGCGCCTGCAGCTATGTTGTCAACGTCCCTTTATTTCCCCACTACCTGCCCCTTTTTTTCTTTATTTAGCATTCCCACACCAAACAAGCCTTTCTGTTCTCTCTTCCGCTTACACATCTCCCCCTCTCCTTTTTAACCATGTGCCTCTTATATACTTCGGCTGTGCCTTTCCTCAATTTTTCAGGCCAACCCGGCTTTCTCTTCTCCATGCCACTTGTTGTAGCCTCCACACCGTGGAAAAGATGCCCAAGTTCACTTTTGCCACCTTGCCCTTCTTTCCACACACCGCCTCCACCCCTCACACAATACCAGTCTTTGCTCCTTGAAGTGAAGGCCCTATAAAACCTGAGTTTGGGATAACTCTTGCCAGAGGGAGATATGTCCTCTTGTGGGAGATAAGTCCCCCCACGCCCTCTTGTTCAGTTTTTTTTTGTTTTGTGCTGTGAAGTATGTGATGCTTTCTCCTTCCCAATTAATAAGAAGGGGTTATTGTGATTACGAATTAAAATCACAGCAAATACACTGGATGCTTGTACACTTGCAAGCCAAACAAATTAAGAACAGAAGTTATCAAAAACCACATCCACAGTATGATGCACTATTGGTAGTGGCTACTCCTAATTGATTAAGCTCCAATGCAATGTTGCAAAATTTACCTTTGCATGCTCAGACATGCACAAACCTTTTTCACGGGCTTGTACCAAAACTTCATCAATGCTGTTTGCATGTCCAACTCTTCTTACAGTGTGATCCGCATTCAATATTTTGACTAGTGGCATGGCTGCTTTCGAAACCTGCACTACTGAGGGAGTGAGTGAGTGAAAACTTAATTGGATCTTTCAAGGGTTTCGCGGTTATGAAGTCTTCGTCGTCTTCTCTGGCACTGGCGACTTGAGGCTTCTCGTCAGCAAGGGTAGGCCCCTATTCCAAGGCTCCACTCAGTCGTGCTGCATCATTCGCGTGCTGCACTAAGGCCCTTTGGGTCGTGAGCTCGCCGCTGGAGAGCCGACTCTCCCATTGCTCCGCACTCGGGTGTTCGTGTTGGTGGAATGCTTTGTTGCGTTCGCACTCCCACGTGATATGGTAAAGTGTAGGTGTGGCATCGCACCAAGAGAAGGTGGCTCTGTATTGTGTCGGGAACATCTTATTATGTATGTGTAGGTTAGGAAATGAGTTGGTCTGTAATCTGCGCCAGCCGGTCGCTTCCTCCTTTGTTAGGGCTTTGTGTGGTGGTGGATATCTAATTCTAGCTCCCCTATGCAAGTTCAAGGTCTCTGCGTATCCCCCCTCGCAAGCCTGTAGGCGGAGCTCCGGAGCATATGACTGCCCTGCTCGGAATGCGTTACCTAGAGCTAGGTTGTCTGCCCTTTCGTTCCCCCCTATGCCCGCGTGGCCCGGGATCCAGATTAGGTTATGCCTGGGTTTCTCCTTGGTGGAGGTTACCCCGCTTAGTATTCTAAGGGCTGTTCTGCTGATCCTGCCCCTCGTGTACTTCCTGCACGTCTCCTTCTAGTCCGTCAGTATGTTAAGAGATCGGCTCGTTCTGTAGCCTTCTGCTGCCGCCAGCCCAACGGCAATCTCTTCTGCCTCCGCTGTGCCGGCTACCTTTGCCGTGACACACTTGATGATGTTTCCTTACTTGTTTACCCCTACCGTCGCGGCTACGCGTTCTCTCTCGTGCAGATATACGGCAGCGTCCGTGTATACGGTGTTGTCTAACTGGGCTAGCGTTCTGTCTACGTACTTGGCCCTCGCTTTTCGTCTGTTTTCGTAAAGATTGGGGTACATGTTTTTCGGCAATGGTCCCACGTTAATGGTTTTCATAAGGTGTTCCGGTACGTCCGCGTATCTGTCTACTAGTCCGCTCGTGTCCCGACCCAACCTTCTTAGGAGCGCTCTTCCCATAGGGCTGCCTCTGAGTCTCGTGGTCAGTCGCACCTGGAGAACGAACAATGGTACCCGGACAGCATGTACGGGTTCAGAGCCAACCTCTCTACTACTGAGGGAAAAAAAATTCTGTAACAGCTGCACTGTATGAAAGTGTTGTGCACTGAAATGAGACATCACAAATTTTGCACGCACGCTCAATGAATTTCTATCACTTTGCGCTCAATCTCCAATGCTGTATGTGAAACTTCCAATGAAAAAACTTTGCATCGGATGGTTCCCATAGGCTCTGGACTTTGATATGTAGTGATGGCAAGCAGGTAAACTTGCCATTATATAACAACCGCCTACACACATGCAACAGGATCGATTAAATTGAGAAAAAACTGAGTAAGGTTCGTGCTTAAACACCTGTTTATTCGAAAAAGCGTCACTTTATGGACAAGAATAACAAGAATCAAAGCAGCATTGCAAATGTAAAGGAGTGGTTCTAAAATTATTTGCTGTGTCTACACAAAGAGGGTTTGCAATCAACATTTCTTTTTTGCAATCAACTTATGCTGGCTACTTCTTCAACCCAGTTCGTTTTTCTATTAACAGCCCTCCATCACCTTCCAGTTCCATCCAGCACAAACCACGGGTGCAAACAAGACACTGAACAACATATTCTAGAACACATCGAAATTTTGTTTACTTGATGAGCAATGCAACTCAACCTCTGTACAGATTAAATACAAGAATTTTACAACACAAGCTGCACTCAATAACTTGATACATATGTCAACTGCAACCATTTAGTTTCTCGGGAAACGAATGGGCCAACCTGATTACAGGGGGCCATTCAATAAATATGGTTCATATGGTGTTTTCTCCGGGACAATAATAAAGGGACAATAATCGTACAAATGTACCGGGCACACACTCAACCAGGAGCATCACTTCATGATCATTACTTTTGACAATGGCCGCAACAACACCAAATACAACATCATAGCCTGTCACTGAAACAAGCACATAGTCTCCAACAATATAGCAATAGCCTTGTGCACAAACGTTTCTTAAAAGCACAGAGTTTGGAGGGACTGGAATGTCTTGCATCTTCCTCAGCACTTCAGACTACTCAGAAAGACTGATCTCAACAAATTGGCGTTTTGTCTCAAATAAGCCACGTGCTGAAAGAAAAGCTTGCGACAACTGGTGCTTCTCAGACAGTGACTTTGTGTCATTCTTGAAGTTCCTGGCATGTCGAATGCAAGTCTTGAAATAATGTTTACTTTCGAAACGCAATGTCCATACATGGGAAAGTGGACCAAATTCTTCATTAAGACTGCTATAATGAATCATGTAGTGATGTTTTGGCCTCAGCTTTTGTTGTGGAAAGAGAGCACTTCGAGACGAAATGTAGTCCTCAATTAGTACTCTGAGGTATGCAACTTGTGCAGATGTTACCTTCTGTGCAAGAAGATCAGTTGTCTGCATAAACGTAAGCACAAGGTGCCACACTGGATCCTCTATGTCTGCCACTTTGGTGCCAATGTATAGAGGAAGCAGCTTAAGCAGAGTGCAATTTTGCGTTGCGTGCCCAGAAAGCTTAAAGCCCAGGCTGAGAACTTTTGCAGGCTTATTGCGCAAGTCAAGATTGTTATATTTCATTGTAGATATCCTGTTCTTCAGGTAATCATATGTGAACCAGCATTTTTTGTTCACAAAATAATGAACACACAATGCCAGATCATGCTTAACCACACCCTCAAAGAGGTCATTCGCAATGCATGGCGGCAGTATAGAATTACACACATGAAAAATCTTAAGGGCATGGAACGGAGACTGTTCAACAATACCAGAGTCATTGCTGGTTGAAGAACTTCCTGAAATGCGCTCAATGCAGTCATCATAATGCTGAGGCGTTCGCTTTTCCCCAGTTGCAAGAGGGTCCTGCTCAAAATCAGAGCGAGTAACAAGGCAAAACCGAAAAAAGTAAGCGCTTGTGTTAAAATTCCGTGCAAAGCCACCAATGCCATGACTGCCAATGTTGTCTCCCATTATAAAGTCTAACCGCACATCATTAAGGGCTCCACTGATCAACACTCCTGACCTCTCAAGACCGACCATGTCTTCTATCAATGGCTGCAGCACCTTTGCCAACCCACATTCTTTTATATCCTTCTAGCGGCAAAGCGAAATCATCTGCATGGCTTCAACACGAGACCTACAATACAAAGGCACATTTCCAAGTGTCAGGTACACATCCAGCAGGTTAATATCTCCCTTCGCAGAACCTAGCGGGTTTACAATTTCAAATTCATCTCGATATAACAAAATTTGTATCAATTTATCTTCTCTGTTTTCGAAAGGCTCACATGAAAGTAATCTTCAAACCATTCTTCTGAAGTAATATTCTCCTCACTGCTTACCTGAGACATCAAGAATTTTATGAGGATTTGAACTGGCACATAGTAATATATAGATATTATTCTGTCTGTTGAGGCCTAGAGACACTTCCACGGGTTCTATAAAGTTGAAGTTTTTTTTATAGAAGTTGTGGCGGCAGTATAATGACCTCAGAGTTGCAGACATCCCACTATGAAGCGCGTATTTTGCAAACACTGATTCAATTTTCTACAGTACGTTTTCTGGAACATAAACCAAGCCCTCCAGTGAAATCTGATTGCTCATGCTGTGCAATGTATCAATCTCCTTAACTATGGTTTGTACTGTGTTTGCTGGCAAATGATGTTGCGTTTCGAGCTTAAACAGAAACTGGGCAAGATCGGTAGTGAAGAGGTTGCTACTTGAGGGGTTGCTAGCACTGGCCCCCATGCTACATACACTATTTTTATCAGTGGCTGATGACTGTCGACTGTGGTGAGCTTCTGCAATGCTCTCTGTCTCTCATTACAAGTGAGCAGCAGAGGGTTCAGTGCTTTCTGAAACATTACTACAAACATTAGAACAGGGCGTATTTCATTATTTATGAGCACTAAACACATCTACACAGAAAGAACATACATCATGAAACATTATGGCTACACTCACACGAAGCAGCTTCAGTTTCACTTGGATTGCTGGTGTGTTCCACAAGAGCCAGAATCACCGCAAGAAATGTCGTTGATAGCTTTGTGCAGAAGCATTGATGGATGCTTCTGGTAGCAACTGGTCATCCAATCAGCCCCTCAGAATAGAACTCGGGATCACAGTCGAAGCTGCAGTCCCCAGGAGTTCTAAACATAGGCTTAAGAATCAAAGAAAACTAGCAGATTAGGACGAGCACTCATTTCTCATAGTGCAGTGCACACAGCACACTAACTTCCAAAGCAAAAAATCTATTGCTTGCTTTGAACTACACTTTGCCCAGACGACTGAAAAAAGCGATTGCAGGGGGACAGGCCGAAAGTGCCTGCAGGCTCTGTGGGCTCTGAGTTTTTTTTTCCGCTGTCGCATATCTTTCAGCATCAGCCATATTAAATAGGTAGCCACGGCCATCATTTCTGTGCTTATGACGACATGAACCGCACTAAAGCATTCAACTCTGTTTTCCGATCAGCGTTATTCACATTTAAATGTACATACAGTGTGAACTGGTTCACCGTTAGATTGTTACCGCTCATGAAGTGGTGGTATGTGGGATTCTACGTTCTGAAGCGACACATGGGCGTATAGTGATGTTGAACTTTTCGGTTAGAACCGAAAAAGGTAAGTATTGGCATGCGGGGTACCGCTACGGTAGGGTGCAGTTGGTAACACTGGGCCACAGTCTGCACTGCTCTGTAATATTCCAGCAGACAACCACAACAGTGAACAAAATCAGCTTCTCAATGTCATTTTCTAAAAAAAGCGAGATACCGTAATTTCTAGAGCTCATAATTTTCTTTTTCTTAAGGGAAAGGCACGAAGACGCCGAAGTCCAAATTTTGACTAGATGTAACTCTGCTTCCACAAAACGCATTTAAAAAATTCTTGCTGGAGGATAGTTGTGAAGCAGCGTCCTTTAACATACCGCAACTTTACTGAGAGTCCTTTGCTGAGGCCCTCGAAGTTGTATCCAACTACAGTTGGCTGTTGAGTAAGTTACACTCTGTCAAATTTTATAATAGGGAAGCCAGGGGCGTGATGCGACCTCGGTAATGTACATAAGCACCCTAGGTGTGGGATTTCATGTATTGCTCCGCTTGCTTACATGCCTCTATGGGCCGGGGAAGCCCCACCTCCTCGCCACCTGCTAGCTGAGCAATATTTGTTCATTTTCACCACCTCAAAGCTTTCCGTCAGTTAAGTAATTTTTCTGCTGCATCTAGGACAGTGACACAAAACCGTGCATGGCCGTCTCGAAAAACTTTCATGTTCTGGCTAAGCAGCAGTTCCACTGCTGCCATTAACGCGCAGACCATAATCGTTCAAACCAGTGCAACAACTCAATGACAACGTGTCAAACTAGCTCTTAGAAGGGTACTTCCACTTTTGTCTTCGTCTCTCAGCTCTTATTTGAACTCTGTTACATTTTTAACGAAAACAGGAATTCCTCCTATAAGCACCGTTCCAAGTACTAACATTGTCACCTTAATTACTGGTGAATAAACTGTTTATGCTGACCAAAATGCCGAGAGAGACTTTAAGTGACTTCTGGCCACAATGGACTGCCGCTTTAAATCAACAAAAATGCTCAGTTTTCATTAATAGAAAAATAATAACCAGCAAAGAAAAATACTTGTGTTCTGGAATAAACGTCGAAAAAAGTATGCCGAATTTTCATAAAGCTGAAAAGTCCAACAGATAGCTATGAAGGATACTGTAGTGAAGAGCTCCGTGCGCTGACATCGCAGAGCACACCGGCGTAGTTGCATGCTGAGGGATCTCTTAACTATGGGCTGGTTCTTTGAACAGTTGAGAGACACTTTTTATGGAAAAACAAAAAAAAACAGGACTGTATTACAGTACTGAGTGCATGAAATGTCAGACCACCCAATTCTCTTCTGACCTGACTTGACGCTTGTAAGCGGTCTTCGTCATCTTACTCTTCTCGTCGGCTCCAACCTCTTCCCCCGAGATCGTCTAGTGCAGGAGCCGTCTCGAATTAACCGCAGACGTGCCTTTTACGGCCGGCGGTGTCTATGCGGAGTCTCGCTTTTGTTCCCTTCATTCGCGTTCGTGCCCACTTCTGAATAGCGCCGCGAATTCTCACCAGGTTGAAATCCCGTGACGAGATGACGGCCGAGCTATGTGCCTATAACTGGTGTTAGGCCCATTTACATCCGATGCGAGATGAACACCATTATTTTTATTTCTTTTTAAGCTCCCTACACTACATACTCTCACTGTGGCCATCGACTGTGCTGATCACCGCTGCCTGAACTGTCTCGTGTGGATCGCAAAGACGCGACGACCAGCCGACACGGCAACCAAGGCTTTGTCTTAAGATCCGCGAAGGAGCGACGTCCACACAAAGCGGCGGGTAACACGAGACGCGCGCTGGGGCGATATGCGCGTCTCGCTCTCATGGATGACCTTCTTATGGATTCGATGTGCATTTACTCCATGAACAAATAGCAAGGTGGGCGCAACAGGTCGCGAAGCGAACACGTTTATGGCTCTCAACGCGGGACCCGGCGCTATGAAGGCGATGCAACACCGGACACCACATTTAATAACGCTCGCAAATTGACCCTTATCTTGTCGCGAAGAAAAGAATGCTCCAAAAGGGAGCGGGCTCACGCCGGGATGCTCTTTGAGGAAGGAAGGTCGTTCCAGGTCACTGCAAAGACTGCGTTGCTTTGATGCGGGGAACGAAGAAACGTGCACATCAAACAACGCGATCCGTACTGGTGACGCCAAGTACACTATAGACAAATTTTTCCTTCCTTCATGGCTACAGCCAAGTCAAGTCGCCAAATGCTAAAGCGCACATGGATAAATGGAAGGAAGATAGGAGCGTATTCTTCGACGTGGGGTGGTCGCCGGTCCTTCTACACTCTTTACTGTTCGCATCAAAGTTGCTAGACTGTGGAAGGAGAAAATACCGACCGAATACGGAAGAATCGTCCGTTTTCACCTAAAGTCAGATGTCGTATGCTAATTAAGGACGATTCAGCCAAAAAAAAATTACGGAGTGAGTGAGTGAAAAACTTTTATTGAACATTTGCGTAGTTCGGCGGCAGCAGGATCCGCGTCGTCTTCATATCAGGCGATCCCGGATCCCGTCTTCGCAAGGTCGGGCCCTCATTCCAGGGCTCCGCTGAGCCGCGCTGCCTCGTAAGCGTGCTGCACCAGGGTCCTTTCGACCGTGAGCTCGCTGCTGACGAGCCGGCTCTCCCATTGCTCCGCGCTTGTGTGTTTGTGTTGGTGGAATTTTATGTTTCGCTCACACTCCCATGTGATGTGGTACAGCGTTGGTACCGCCCCGCACCACGGGCATGTGGCTCTGTATTGTGTGGGAAACATCTTGTTTGGTATGTGTAAATTTGGAAAAATACCCGTCTGCAGTCTGCGCCACCCGGTAGCCTCTTCCTTTGTTAGTGCCTTGCGTGGCGGAGGATATTTATACCTTAAGCCCCTTTGTAGGGCCAGGTGCTCTGCATACCCCCCGTCGCAGGCTCGGGTGCAAAAGTCGTCCGGTAATCCCGCTCGGAAACTCATCGCTCGAGCATGGCCGCCCGCTCTTTCATTTCCCTTAAAACCTGCATGTCCGGGTATCCAAACCAGGCTGTGTATGTGTTTTGTGTCTGAGACACGCGCTTTTCTGAGTATGTTCATGGCTGTGGCACCTATCCTTCCACCAGTGTAGTTTCTACATGCCTCTTTCGAGTCCGTAAGTATGTTAAGAGATTTGTTTCCCTGGGAGCCACAAGCGACCGCTAGAGCTATGGCAACCTCCTCGGCTTCTGTTGCGTCCGCAGCCTCTGCCGCTGCACAGGTGATCAGTTCTCCCTGGTGGTCGAATACTACAGCCGCGGCCGTGCGCTTCCTATCCATCAGGTACAGCGCCGCGTCCGTGAAGACCGTGTCTTCCAGATTGGCTAAGCCTCGCTCGATATACTCGGCTCTTGCTTTCCGTCTTCCTTCGTGCAGGTTCGGATCCATGTTCCTGGGCAGGGGTGCGACCCGCATGGCTTTTCTAATTCCATCCGGGACGTCCCTGTACCTGTCAAGGCGCTCTTGTGTTTCCACCCCTATTCTTTTCAGCAGTTCCCGACCTGTTGGCGTGCCTCAGAGTTTCGTATACTGTGCCCTGATTTGGGCCTCCCTCAGCTCTTGGAAGGTGTTACTAATCCCTAGCTGGAGTAGCGTCTCGTTCGCTGTGTTCCTAGGTAGATGCAGGGCGGTCTTATATGCCTTCCTTAATATTACATCTATCTGTTCCATGTCGGCTTTAGTTGGTATCTGGTAGGGCAGTGAATAGGTGACTGGGCTGACTATCAGGCTGCTCACGAGTCTGAGCGTGTCTTCCTCTTTCATGCCGTACCGCCTATGCGAGACTCTGCTGATCATTCTTCCTACCTGCTCTGCTGCTTTAACTATTAGGCTGATAGTGTGGCTGCATTTCCAGCTTCTTTGCAGCCACATACCTAGCACTCTTATCATGTCTTTCTCTGGGATCCTCTGCCCTTCCAGGTAGACTTCCAGCTCGGCTTTAGTGGGATGTCTTCCGACTCTCAGCAGCTCCGATTTCTCGGTTGAGCATCTGAGGCCTCTTTCTCTGGTGTACTTCTCCACGCACGCGGCTGCTTCCTGTAGTCTGTCCTCCTTCTCCCCCAGAGAGCCCTGGTTGACCCATACCGTGACATCGTCGGCATACATCGCGTGTTTTATCCCTGGCATCCTCTCCAGTTGCGGCGCAAGCCCGATCATCGCAACGTTGAATAATATCGGTGAGATGACCGATCCCTGGGGAGTGCCCTTGCAGGGTGTGCCGAAAGGGTCGCTTCTAAGGTCTCCAAGCCCGACTGTCGCAGTTCTATTGCTTAAGAAGGCCCTGACATAATTATGGACTCTTCTTCCGCAGTTGGTGTTATTGATTCCCTCCATGATGGCGTTGTGGCTGACGTTGTCGAAGGCCCCCTTTATATCGAAGGCCATGACCACGTTTTCCCCTGCTTTTAGCATCGTGGCTAGTACCTCCTCCTTAAGCTGTATTAGGATGTCTTGGGTGGACAGGTTCGCTCTAAAACCGTACATGCTATCCGGGCATAACCTACCTCCTTCCAGATGTGTTTGAATCCTTTTGGTGATTATCCTCTCGTAGAGCTTACCTAGACATGTTGTTAAGGAAATGGGTCTGAGGTTTTCGATCGATAGCTTTTTGCCTGGCTTTGGTATCATAACCACCATTGCGTGCTTCCACTCTGCCGGAACAGTGCCGGATTGCCAAAGCTTATTGAGGTACACCACTAGCTGGTCTATGGCATTGTCGCTGAGATTCCTGATTAGTGAGTTGCTGATTTTGTCTGCTCCCGTTGCCGTGTTCTTTGTGGCCGCTCTTACCGCCTCGATTACCTCTTCCTTGGTGATAGGCCTGTCCGTGTTTAGATTCTCTTCGCCTTTATACTCTTCCTTGTAGCTTTCTATCTGATCCTTCCCGTAGCATTTTATCCTAACTTCCTCTAGCAGCTGTTCCTCGGTTCCATCACACTGATGTACCAGTCTCTGTAGCGACTTGCTGCCTTCGGTTTTGCTTTGGGTTGGGTCCATGAGGGCTCGGAGAATCTGCCACGTCCTAGCCGTGCCTAGCGTGCCACTCAGCGAATTACTGAACTGCTGCCAGCCCTGCCTTGCCAGTTGTATAGCATATTGCTCTGGTTTTCAATCAATCAATCAACTTTATTCAGCATTTTTTTGTCCTGAAGAGCAGAAAAAAATGCTAGGGTAGGAGCAAAAAGCCACAAACTCAGTAGCTTGACGAGGCTCCCACCCCTAATTGACAAGGCCAACAGACTGTCACGTTATTACATATATATATACACACACACACATACACACACATATATATATATATATATATATATATATATATATATACACATGCAGGACTTAGAACCAGCGAAGAAAAAAAAAGTATGCAATGGAATGTGCAGTAAGACAGGTGCTATATCTGAAACAGTTTTGATGTGAGAAATGAACATGTATCTGTGTTAACTCGTCGCAGACTATTTATACATATGAAGATTACAATTCAACGCACAGAAAATGAAAGAAACATATCTAGCAGGAAAACAAAAAAAATCGCGTCAACAGCTCCAAAGGGTCAAAAATAATCGGGTGTACACAAGTTCACATAATAGAAGCAGGAAAATAGACGATGATAAAAAGATACAATACATCCGCAATACAAAAGCAGTTTGTGTCGGAGAAACATAATTAAACTCATATGTCTTTAAGAATAAGGTATTTCTGCCACTTGTATTTGCTAAGGTTATGTATATCTATATTTTTATTTTGTAGGAAATTCAAATATGTAGGCATGTGGTACTGCAGCATGTGCCGACCCTGATTAGTGCGGGAAGAAGGTATAGACCAGTGTTCTCTGTTTCTGAATATGTAGGGCACTTCTAAAGGTCGATGTAAATTACATAAGTTGAGGAAAGTTTCGTTGTTAGTTTGAACACTGTGTTTGTACTTCATAATGAGGTTAAGTTTATGAATGTGGTGTATGGGGAGTACATTAAACGAAGCAAAAAGTTCTCTAGTATGGGCGTCATATGAGGCATTTGCTACATGACGAATTGCTTTCTTTTGTAATAGCATCAATTTGGTAAGGTTGGATTGAGTTGTGTCCGTCCATACAAGACTGCAGTAGTTAATATGGGGAGCGAAAATTGAATTATAAAGGATTAACTTAATTTTAGTCGGAAGCATCGTTCTAAACTTACACAGTACGCCACAAGCTCTTGCCAGGTTTCCCGCCACGCGTTCCACGTGGGCATTCCAGTTTAGATGTTGATTGAACGTCACACCCAATGTTTTTATTTCTTTAACGACTTTTATTTGTTCGGAACCGAGTTTTATGTCGATATCCCGACTGATAACCTTCTGTACAGGAGTAAATTATATGGCTCTTGTTTTAGCAACGTTAATTTGTAAACTATTTATTTGAGTCCATTGAGAGAATTTTTCAAGTGTAACATTTGCGAAATCAGTGAGTTCTTCAATACTGGCTGACTGGAAAAAAATGCTTGTGTCGTCTGCATAAATGATGTAAGATGCAAGTGTGCTGGTGTTTACTATATCATTTATGTAAATATTAAATAAAACCGGTCCGAGTATACTGCCTTGCGGCACACCTGAAGTGACATTTAATAGGGAAGAGTGAGCTTTGTTAATCACGACGCATTGTTTACGGTGGTTTAAATATGACTTGAGAAGGTTACCAGAAACTCCTCGAAATCCATAATGCTCTAACTTTGTAGATAAAATTTTGTGGTCAATTCTGTCAAATGCTTTCGAGAAATCGATCAGAATACCTAGGGTCATTTTGTTATTTTCAAACCCTCTAAGTATTAATTCCTTCTGCGTCAACAAAGCTAATTCAGTGGACATACCTCGACGGAACCCGAATTGCTGTGGAGATAAAAGCTTGTGCTTATCACAGAAACTGGTGATTCGCTTGCATATTATTTTTTCTAGACCTTTGGAAAAAACGGGTAACACTGAGATCGGTCGATAATTTGAAAAGTTATTTTGATCGCCTGATTTATATATCACTCCTACTCTTGCACACTGCATAATATCTGGAAAGGTACCAGTATGTAAACACGTATTCTAAATGTGACAAAGAGCTGGAGTCAGCTGGTCTAAGACGTATTTAACGGGTTTAATTTCAAGATCATCAATGTCCCGGGCTTTACTATTCTTTAGGGACATAAAGGTAGAGTAAATTTCTTCATCAGTAGTCGGTTCAAAAAAGGCAGATTTAGGATTGGGTGCACCTAAATATTTTTTAATTTCAGCACTGTCTTGTATAAGTGTTCCTGAGGAAAGATTTGTAAAGTATTTGTTAAACTCGTCCGCTAGGTCCTTCCCTTCTAGTGTTTTAGCATTTACTGTTAGTTGAAGTACTTGATTGTTGCGTGTGCCAGTATTCAATATTTTGTTAAGTTCGCGCCATAAAACATCAGTCTGACTAGTTGAATTGGTAAATAAGTTTTCAAAATACGCATTTTTCGTTTTACGCAACGTGGTTGTGACAGAATTTCTGTATTTTTTGAAAGCTGAGAGGTCATTAAAGCTCCTTGTCTTCACGAACTTTGCGTATAGTTGTTCCTTTCTCTTAATCATTTTAAAGCACTCATCTGTCATCCAAGGCTTGCGTAACTTTTTAGATTTGTTTACAGTTTTCAGCCTAAAACATGTGTGATAGCATGACTTAAATAATGAGAGAAATATTTCATATGCTTGCTGAGCAGTTATCTCAGCGATTTTCCTTTTAAGCTTTCGGTTTAGCTTCTGCCTTTTCCAGCGCTTGGTAAGCCCTCGTCTTGCCTCCCATAGCCCGATGAGCCTTTTATCTACTTCCGGTGTTTGCTCTGTTCTATCCACACCTTTCGTGCATCCCACCTGGACTTGCCGAAGCTTTTGACTCCACTCCTCTACGGATTCGATTTCGCCCTCTATCTGCGTGCATTGCACCCTGAAAGCGTCCCAATCCGTGATTCGTGCCGTGCCAATCTTCCTTTTGACCCCCTCGGCCACCTTGCATGTTTTGACTATGTAGTGGTCGCTACCCGGGTTCTCGAGAAGGTTTTCCCATTCTACCTGCCTGTTGCCTCTTACAAAGGTGAGGTCCGGGCTCGTATCTGGGCTCACGCTGTTGCCTTGTCTGGTTGGCTGGCTCTCGCCGGTTAGGAGGTCGCACCCTGTGCTCTCTGCCGCTAAGCAGATGCCACGCCCCTTCTTGTCATCTCTGGGGTAGCCCCATCTTGGGCTTTGGGCGTTGAAATCGCCTGCTATGAGAAGGGCGTTTTGCCCTGCTAGTGTCTTCGCCTCCGCAAAGAACCTGAGGAAGTCGCCATTTGTTTGCCTCGGCGGACTATATAGGTTAACTATTAGGGTGCTTTTGGCTTTCGCTTTCTTCTTGGGAATTATCTCTGTGATTATGTGATCTATGTTTGTGTCCTCTGTTTGTGTTCTATGGCCACCACCTTGTTAATAATTAAGGTGGCAAAGCGGCTGCCCTCTTGACATGTGTACCCTCTGAGGTTTGGTGTCGTGTTGTTTGTTTCCTGTAGTAAAATAATATCTGGTGTGGCTCCCCTGGTATATATGTGCTGCTGCAAGAGGCCTTGCTTGCGTGCGTAGCCTCTGCAGTTCCTTTGCCATAGCTCTAATTGTTGATTTCGCTCAGCCATGTTTGGTTAGCGCTACTCGTGCTGGGGATATCAGTGGTGAACCTGCGCTCGTTAAAGTAGCCTATCCCTCGCATCGTTGGTTGTTCTCTGCGTGGTTTGACTCTTAATGTAGTTCCTGAAGCTCTGCTCTTGCATAGCTACCTTCTGCTGTGTCTGCTGCATTTCGCTGCGCATTTCACTACGCATCCCCTGCATTTCGTTGCGTATCTCGTTGCGCATCTCCTGTATGAGTTTCATTATTGGGCTCTCCTTCCTTATATCCTGTTGTAATTCTTCCTCAATCTATGTTGGTGGTGTTGGTGTCCTTATTGGTACAAAACCTGCCCTGATTTCTTGTTTCTCCCTATTTATCTCTCCTAGCTGTATTCTTAGTTGCCTCATCTCTTCGCGGCACTGTTCCAATTCGCGCTTAAGACTGGCGTTTTCCTCTGATAGTTTTTGGATTTGTGTGTTTTGTGTTCCGTTTGTGTTAGAGTGCGGAGCATATAGCGATTTAGTAGGGCCGTCGCGCCAGCTCACCTGCGAGTTGCCGTCGTTCTTCTTCTGCTGCTGCTGCTTGTTGTTGCTGCTTGGGTTGTCTTTGTTGTTGCTGCTGCTGCTGCTTGCTTCTGTTGTCCAGTGTTGGAAAGGAATCGTCTTGTCCGCTCCCCTGGTTTTGATTCCAGGGTCTGCCGCGGCTGCGACTCCGCGACTTGCTTCTGTCCGGGTCTCTGCTTTCGTCCCCGAACCATCGCGGTTTCCCTCCTCTGCTGCGGCTTCTGCTGCGCCGACCTTGCTGCTGCTGAGGTCCCCAGCGTAGCTCGCTCGCTGGCTTAAGGCGCTGCTTGCAGTCCTTCGAGCCGGCTGCGTGCTCTCCGCCGCAAAGCATGCACTTGGGTGTACACTGGTGTGCCTCCGCCGGGTTCTGGCATCCGCACTGCCTACAGGTTTTGGTTTGTGGGCTTGGACAGACGTCCATCCGATGTCCTTGCTGACCGCAGTTGTAGCAGACTTGTCTCGTTGGTTTGTATGCGTAGCACCACATCTCTCCTCCATGGTAGATCACTTGCTTGGGTAGAAAAGTGCCTTCGAAGGGGATGACGGCCGTGCTCGAGCTTCCAAGCATCCTGGCCGCCAGGATCTTCACCCCCTGCCTGCGTAGTCTGAGGTTGTCCTTGAGCTCATCCGGTGTAGTTCCTGGGTCCACCCCGTGAATGACTCCCTTCACCGTGTCCTCCGGTGCCGCCACGTGGGCGTTGACTGCGTAGGTTTTATCACCAAATTTTAGCTGCGTGATATTTCTGATCTTCCTGGCTACTATCTCGTCGCCAGTGCTAATGATTATTATGTTAGAACCATTTCGTAGTCTTACAATGAAATCTCCTGTCTTGCATTCGTGCCCGGTAGCCTCCGCTGCTGCCTTTGCCACTTGGTGTGTTTGCAAATTCTTGACTGTGAGTCCTCTCGGTCGGAGAACTACTTTTAAGTCGTCCTTCGGGAGCGGCGGCAGTCTCCTCCTCTCGCCTCCTCCTTTCTCTGCTTCTTTCTGCGCAGCTGGTGCTCCCCTTGTAGTTTGCATTCCTTCCGAGAGAGGCTCCGGGGTCGTCTTCCCCGGAGTCCCTAGCATCTCCATTCTTTGTTTTTGCTTTCTCCGAACCTTCGGTCCTACGACTATCCAATCCAGTTCCATATCCTTGTTTTCGGAAACTTGCGTGTGTCTTCCTACTGGGTCGCTGCTGTTATGCGTCGGTCTCGTCGCTCTACGGAGCCCCCCCCCCCCGACTCTGCTGCCCGGGGTTCTCTTCGGTCGTGGCTTGGAAGTCTTCGTCCATATTTTCTGGCATTTCTGGTATAAAGCTATTCAAGCCTGTCATTGTGGGCTGTCTGTCACTAGGGGTGTTCATCTGGGACTTCTCTCCGGTCTTCGCCCCCTCTCGTTGAGTCCGGGGAGGCCGCGGAGCCCCGTACTCGTGTTAGGCCTAGCTAGGCCTACTGTCGCGCCGACCACATGGGAAGTTCAAGGACCGATAAAAATCGAAATGTCGGACCCACCAGCTCGTATCTTGGGTCCTCGTGGTCCTGTTCGTTATTGGCGCCGATTCCACCCCAAAAGAAGGCAGTCCAAAGGGTTTAGGCGGGTCAAAATACCCGAAAAACATGGAGCTCATATGCCACGCGTCCGCACCTGTCGGCGTTCGCCAACCCAATTCAAAAATTACGGATATATTTTGCAGTGAGCGCGATTATCTTGCAGCTTAACAAACGCCTATTATAGCATGCTTTTGTCTGAACTTAGGTGCAAAATCAATCACTCTTTATTCCCATTTTTTAAAGCTATTTACATGGTACCGCACTCTCTAGTTTTGCTCCTCCCGGCAACATTCCTAACCGGATCCAACCTAAGCTCTCTGTCCGCATTAAAATAAATGCAGTAAAGGGCTCGATATCCCAGCGTGGTTTAACAGTTTTCACAAAGTTTCCCCCGCCCGCAGGGCCGCTCAGCTCCTCTAGCGTAGTACTCTCGTGCACAAGGAAGCAAGATTTTTCACCGATTTTCCTGGTGCTTGTTGGTCTGCAGCCTCTGGCAGGTGACCAACCCGCCACGGAGGCCAGGTGGCAACCTGCCATAAGTCTTTATGTACTACTATGCATAAACACCCACCTACCTGCAGCGTCCTTGAGGCGTTGGATTTTCAGAAGCGATAGGCAGCAGCTCAAAAGTGTGCACCCTTTCCCTCGCCCTCAGTGTTCAGAAATAATAATAATAATTGGTTTTGGGGAAAGGAAATGGCGCAGTATCTGTCTCATATATCGTTGGACACCTGAACCGCGCCGTAAGGAAAGGGATAAGAGAGAGAGTGAAAAAGAAAGAAAGAGAGAGAGAGAGGTGCCGTAGTGGAGGGCTCCGGAATACTTTCGACCACCTGGGGATCTTTAACGTGCACTGACATCGCACAGCACACGGGCGCCTTAGCGTTTTTCCTCCATAAAAACGCAGCCGCCGCGGTCGGGTTCGAGTGTTCAGAAATTGAAAATTGGTGTTTGGGGAAAGGAAATGGAGCAGTATCTGTCTCACTTCTCGGCAGACACCTGAACCGCACCGTATAAGGGAAGGAATAAAGGAGCGATTGAAAGAAGAAAGGAAGAGGTGCCGTAGTGGAGGGCTCCGGAAAACTTTCGACCACCTGGGGTTCTTTAACGTGCACTGGCATCGCACAGCACACACGCGCCTCTGCGTTTCACCTCTATCGAAACGCGGCCGACGCGGTCGGGTTCGTGCCCGGGTACTCTGGATAAGTATGACAAAAAGTGAAAATTGGTTTTTGGGGAAAGGAAATGGCATAGTATATGTCTCACGCGTCAATGGACACCTGAACCGCGCCGTAAGGAATGGGATAAAAGAGGGACTGAGAGAAGAAATAGGCATCTTTCTCTTGCACTGACATCGCACAGCACACGGGGCGTTTCGCCTCCGACGAAACGCGGCCGCGGCGGTCGGGTTCGAGCCCGGATACTCCGGATCAGTAGTCGAGTGCCTAACCATTAAACCACCGCGGCGGCAGAGATATGCTGTTTGCATTCAATTTTTAGCCTGCCGTCTTTTGCTTACGAGAACGACAACGACACAAAAACGCAATCTTAATCTCCCCAGGTGGTCCAAATTATTCTGGAGCTCTCCACTAGGGCGCCTTATTCTTCCTTTCTTCTTTCACTCTCTCCTTTAACCCTTTCCTTACAGCGTGGTTCAGGTGTCCTCCGTTATGTTATACAGAGACTGCGCTATTTCCTTTCCCCAAAAAAGGCCGCCACCGTCTGGAAGACGCGGAAGTAACGAGCCTTAGCTGTTTGGTTTACTATATGAATAAAGCGAAGACGAACGCGCCACTCGTCTCGAGAAACGAAATGTAATACCCTTTGAAATGGGGTGGATTGTCAACCTTCTTCTGCTACGCGTGCACGTACACCACCTAGCGGAACGATCGCCGCCTAGCGCCATCTATCAGAGAAATTACAATGCACGTCTACCCAATGTCGAGTTACACACCTTCATATACGTCCCAAACGGAACTTGCTTCGTTTGGGAGGTCAAGGTGGGCATAGAATTGGGCTTGAAGTGCGATATGGTTACGCTTCAATATGTAAATGCATGTATGCGTTGCTTACCTATTATTTAATTCTGGTTTTATTTCCATACCTCAATTCATAAGATTTCATTTGCCTACAAAATTCTGTATACAACTGTCCCCGGATGGGTGCCCGTTTTTGTATATATAGCGGAACGAAAGCATACACGTAGGATCGTTATCTTTATCTTTTATCGATCTTGGCGAATGTCCGGATCCGTAGAGTATCTGTTACGGGTCCAATTGAAATTGACTTATTTTTGGAAATGTGGTGGAGAGTTTGAAGGATACTCTACCTCCGGGGTTGGCTTTGTCTTTAGTGCCTCTTTACTATCCTGTCTTTCTCTCTCATCTTTCAACTCTCCTACTATCTGCACGTGGTAGCGATTGTGGTACGTGGTAGCCAGTGAGCATGCCTGTGCACTTTCCTTTCTTTCTTCCTGACAGCAACAGGCAGACAGACAGACAGACATGTAGGTATAACCATGATACCTGATTTAATATCTACTGCGGACCGTTGGCCTCAAGATATTAAACTTACTTTTGGGATATGGTGGAGAGCTCGGCTTGTGGGGGGAAGCACTCTGGCACGGGTCGGCACGGTAATGCACTGCCTCCGGGATCAGCCCGGGGCATATTAGCGCGCGCCTTTTCTTTCTGGCTTTGCTCTCCTATCCTTTAACTCTCCTAATTTCAGCACACGGCAGCCAGCGTGGCTCGGCTTGAGCCAGTAGGCAGGCCCGTGGACTTTCCGCTTCTTCCTATCAGCAACACCAGCAGCAGCATACATGTATAGCGGTGCCGTAACAGGAGAGCATTCCTAACCGTTTTAGGATATTTTTTGATGAGGGGGAAGGAATGAGAAGGCACAACCAAGCTTAATGGCTGCCATCTTTGATTCAAGACACCTAAACTATGCCTCCATTTCGTGCCCTGACGTCATACTCACATAGTTCTACCTCTGTCCACCATATTGGACCGTGACGTCATCATTGGCACGCGGAAGGTGATTGTTTCTATAATGCTACTATGTAGATGGCGCTACAAGTCCCAATGCGAGATGCGCTGCTTTCTAGTTGCAGCCACAAATGCCGCTTTGACCTCAGGGTGGTAGCAAGTATATATCTTTCCACCGTCGCAGTAATCCTCTCCTGTTTCCCTACTCTATCTCTAACGTTCCTATCGAAACTGTCCAATCATAAAAATATCTCGGTGTTCATCTTAGTCATGACCTCACGTGGAATAGCCATATCGCGAATATTATTTCATCTGCTAACAAAACGCTTGGCTTCTTAAAGCGTCATCTCCACTCTGCCCTCCCCCGCGTGCTAAGCTACTCGCATACAAGTCTCTAGTTGGATCAAAATTAGAATACGCATCGTCCATCTGGTCTCCGAAACAAGTATACCTTACTAACTCACTTGAATCAGTTCAAAATAGGGATTTTAGATTCATTCATTCCTCATACTCTTTTGATATCAGCATATCAGCTCTGAAATCGCAGTCCAAGCTACCTACTCTTGCACTTCGTCGCCACATTGCTACTTTATCCCTATTTCATAAATTCTTTTATTCCGAGCTATCACAGGAACCCTATATCTGCCCTCCCCCACCACGCTTTTCTCTTCGCACCGGACATCAGCAGCAGGTATCTCGGCCACGAGCACGCACAACAACTTTTCATCATTCTTTCACCGGACTGCTAGCGACTGGAACGGCCTTCCCCATGAAATTGCTGCCATCACATGCCAACCTATCTTTCTTAACCAAACTACGCGTTTGCTTGCATCACGATAACCATTTTTCTTTGTATAACTCGTTTATTTTTGTATACTTTTTCTGTTGTTAATCTATATGTGTCCCACCCCTTATGTAATACCCTCACACGAGGGTCTTTAAGGAAATAAAGTGAAGTGAAGTGAAGACCTCACGAAATCTCGAAACGCGATGAGTAGTTGCTGCCACAGAAGGTGCTGTAGGTAGGTAGGTGAAAACTTTATTGATGATCCTTATGGATGAGTCACTGTCTAAGGTTGGTCGGGCTCTTGATCCCGGGTGGTGGCCAACAGTCCATGACGTGCGGCGACCTCTCCAGCCCACTCTACCAGCCGCCTTTGTGAGGCTGGTTCGGAGCTGGAGACCACGATCTCCCAACCCTCTTTGTCCGTGAGGTTCCAGCGAGATGGTGGTTGGAATTCTCGACAAAGATTCAAAATGTGGTCAAAGTTAGCTCCCGGAGCCCCACAAAGACAGCATTCGGGTCTGTATTGGCCTTGGTGGATAAGGGCTAACAAGGCCGGTGAAGGGAATGTGCGAGTCTAGAGCTGTCTCCAGGTAGTTTGTTGTACTTTCGAGAGGGAGATGTGTGGTGGGGGATAGACGAGTCTTTGCTCCCTGTAATGGAGAGTTAATTCATGGTAGGTGATGAGCCGGTCCCAAGCGCTTCCCCGGTCTACTGTGTACCCTGTTTGGTTGACGTACGCTCGAGCAAGACAGTGGGCCACTTCGTTGCCGGGGTTGCCTGCGTGGGCTGGCACCCAAAAAATTTGAACTGGTCGGGGTCCTGTGGAGCAAGAATTGAGAATTTTGCGGGTGGTAGAATGAATCTGTTCCCGTGAAAAATTCGTGATAGCTGTTTTAGAGTCACTCATAATGATTGTGGCAGCGGAGGAGGAAATGGCAAACGCTATGCCTGCTTCTTCGGCTTGAAGTGAGGTTGCCTTAATCGAGCAGGAGGCTATGTGTTTGAGGTCATGCGATGCTACGGTGATGGCGTAGGCCGAATTGTGGGTGTACTCTGCCTCGTCCACGTAGACCGCGTCTTTATCGCTTGCATGAGCTTTGTGTAAAGCCTTGGCACGAGCTTCGCGTCTGGCCTGGTTGTGAACTGGGTGTATGTTTTTGGGCAGAGGGTGAACTATGAGTCTGTCCCTGATGTATGTTGGGATGGCGTGGGTGTTGTTGGCGGGTGGACCTGTTGGTTGAATCTTTAGAGAGGCGGGAATGTGTCTGCCTGTATTTGTGGAGGAGAGTCTGTCAATCTGAGTCGTGCGATGAGCTTCAGTTAGTTCTTGTAGTGTATTGTGTACTCCCATGCGTAGGAGATGAGTGGTGGGAGCTCGTTGTGGGAGATTTAAGGCTGACTTGTATGCCTGCCTTATTAGTGTATCAACCTTCTCCTCTTCTGCCTTTGTGAAGTAGAGGTAGGGAAGGGAGTAAACCATCCGGCTAATCACGAATGCCTGCACCAGCCGCCTCAGGTCATGTTCACGCATGCCTCGGTGCTTGTTGGCTATTCTTCTAATCAGTCGGATGGTTTGATATGTCGGGGTTGTTAGTTTGGAGATGGTCTCCGTGTTGCGTTCATTGTTTTGTAAGAACATGCCTAGGATGCGTATGGTTTCAACCTCTGGCGCTTGTAGGCCATTGACCTCGACGTGTATGGAGGGGTTTTCATTCCTGTTGCGGTTCGGGGTCGGGTGGAGTAGCAAGAGTTCAGATTTAGCAGAGGAGCATGCGAGGCCTATAGAGGGTATGCACTCCAATACTGCGTCCGCACATGCATGAAGGGTTTATTCCATGGTCCCAACATTCCCCAAAGTGGTCCATAACGTAATGTCGTCTGCATAGAAGGACTGGGAGAGGTTTGGGATGCGCTCCAGCTTGCGAGTCATGAGAATGAGAGCGATGTTCAAAAAAAAGTAGGGGAGATAAGACAGACCCCTGGGGTGTTCCCCTTCTGCCCAGAGGAAAGGACGGGGACTCTATAGGGCCTAGTTTGATTTCAGCTGTGCGGTCTCGTAGGAAAGCTGCTATGAAGGTATGTGTTGGAGTGCCGAATCCTAGATTGGATAAGGCGTCCAGTATGGCTATGTGTTGGACATTGTCAAACACCTTAGTGAGGTCAAAGGCTAGCAGGGCTCGTCTGCGTTTGCAATTTCTGGCATGTAGGATTTCTTCTGAGATTTGAAGCAGTACGTCTTGTGTTGATAGATTGCTTTGGAATACTAGCATTGTGTGAGGAAAGAGCTCTTTCTTTGCACGTAATTTTGCAGTCTGCTTAGGATTTAGTGCACAAATAGCTTTCCCAAGCATGAGGTGAGGGAGATTGGCCTGAGGTTTATCAAGTCTAGCGGTTTTCCGGGCTTGGGGATGAAAGTGACCCTCGCGTGGGTCCACTCGGAGGGAAGAGTACCTTCCTTCCAGTGCTTGTTGAAAAGTTCTGTTAGGGCTTGGATGGAGTTCTCGTCCAAATTTCGCATCGTTTTGTTTGTGATCCTGTCTGCTCCTGGCGCAGTCGTGGTGCGAAGTTTGAACATTGCTGCCATAACCTCCCACGTAGTTATGTCCGCGTCGAGCTCGGGGTTTTCTACTCACAAGTAGAAAGGGAGGGGTAATTGGGGAGTTGTTGTGAGGTACCTGTCTTTAAGATTCTATATCAGGACATCATCACCCATACCTATTCTGTGAGTGAGGCGCGTTACATTACTCTGTTGCTTGCTCTTCGTGTTGTGGGGTTCTAAGAGGCAGCGCAGAAATTTCCATGTGTCTCTTAGGCCCAGGTTGGCTCCATGCGGTTGCAGAGCTGACCCAATTGCTGACGGGTTAGTTGTGCCGCGTGTGCCTCTATTTCCTTGATCAAGGCTGATATCTTTAGCTTGAGTGGTCTGTTGTGTTTGTTACGAAGCCATCGTTTCTGCAGGCTGGAGTGAGCCTCCCGCATGTGAAGGAGTCTACTGTAGATAGCTTCTGAATCGCGATTGCTCGGGATCTCAGATAGCGCTGTAGCGACGTCCTTTGTGAGTTCTGCTACCCACCCTGCAAAGTGTTTCATTTGGATGGTGGCGTCGTTCCGAAGGTTCGGAAACTTGTCCCAGTCTGTGATCTGCCGCTTCATTTTCATGAAGGGGGCGAGTGAGTTTAGTGAGAGTGAGGTTTCAATTATGTAGTGGTCGCTGCCTAGAGAGGTCTGCGGGTTCGACCACTGACATTTTGTGATATTCTTTGTGAGTGTGAGATCGGGAGTGGTGTTGTGTTGCACGCTATTACCGATGCACGTATGTTGTTGCGGATTATTGACGAGGGTGATTCCCTCGTTCTGAATAAGTCTCCACAGCTGTGCTCCTTTCCTGCAGTTGAATTTGTACCCCCAGCTGACGCGTCTGGCATTAAAGTCACCAAGCACTATAAGCGGGTGCTAAGTAATTATACGGAGCGCTTTACGTACGGCTGCGAGGAGAGGGGCTGCTTTGCCTTTCGGGCTGCTGTATGTGTTGAGGATGTATAGGCTAGTGCTATTCCTAGTTTTGGGCAGGAGCTCTATAAGGTAACAATCTATGTCTTCAACCTCTATGGGGTGATCTGTAGTGGTGTATGCTCTGTGAACTAGGGTTGCTACACTTCGAAGGGGTTTGTTCATTGGCGTGTGGGGAGTGTAGTTGAGTATTCTGACAGGAGCTTGAGATTGCTGTAGTGCGATGACATTGGGGACTTCTGTGTGGGAAAGAGATTGAATGTGGAGTTGCAGATTAGTTCGATTGGAGCGATATCCTCTGCAATTCCACTGCCACACTCTAAGTTCGTTGTGGTTTGCTGCCATCATGCACTGTTCTGAAAGCGAATGGGTTGAGTTTAATTTATGTGGCGGGAAACACTTGGTCTATTTTGCTCTGGACCGGAGCAGCGATGGCGTCGTGGGCGTTATATCTGCTCGAGCGTCGTCATTCTGTTGTTGAGATTGCTCGTTCATGTGCTCATATCTTTAGTCATGGCTTCAAATTTCTTTTCCATTTTCTGTTCTAGCATAGTGATCGCGTTGATGAGGATTCCCAACGTTGTGACGACCTCAATGGTAGTGTTTTCTTTTGCTCTGCGCTTGGCAGGAGTGCTTTGGGTGGGTGAGTTCGGCGGGTTAGCTACCGGGGTGAGAGATGGGATATCTTGAGGGATTTTCATTTTCTCTGTCGGCGGGATTCTTTGTAGTAGCCATTGAAGTTGCTTGCCGATTTGTTGACTCTGATGTTGCATTTCCTCCATTTGCTGTTAGAGCGGTGCTTTAAGTTGATTATTCTCACGGACAAGGGAAGGAGATCGTGGACCCCAGCTCACCTGTTTGTCAGATGCTGACTCCTCAGTCTTTCTTTGTTTCTCAGACGTGGGCTGTCTGGTCAGGGGTGGGAAGGACTCGGACCGGGATCGGGACCAATGACGGGAGTTGACGCGGCTTCTCGAGCTTGATCGCTGCCTGCGGCGGGATTCCCGGAGGGTTGCGTTCTTTGTCGTATCATCCTTGGGTGTCGGCCTCTTGTTGCCCGGTCGGTTGAAACGCTGCTTGCAGTCCTTGGAGCCCGTGAAGTGAGATCCATTGCAGATGATCGATTTGGCTGCGCACGTGGGTAGCTCGACTGGTGAATGAGGCTCTCCACAGCACTGGCAGTGATTTTGCTTGGGTTGGATACAGACGTCGCTTCTGTGACCGGCTTTCCGGGAGTTGAAGCATGCCTCGGCTTTCGCCAGAAAGGGATAGCAGTTATATACGGCTCCGTAAAAATGTAGTTGCCTTGGAACCGACTCTGTGTTGACGAAAGCGACGAGTATGGACTTAGTCTTGCCCAAACGTGTGGCGTGCGCAATGTCAAACGAACTGCTTTTGTTGAAAGTCTGAAGTTCCTGAACTATCTCTTCAGGCGTCTGGTCGTATATAGCGTTGTAGAGAACGTCTCGGATAGCGCTGTCTGGTTGTGCGATGTAGGCCTTTAAAGGGTAGGTCATGTTCGAGATTTGAAGAGACTGTAGCCGAACGTAGTATTCCGCTCTGTTCTCTGATGGGGTACTGATGGTGAAGGAGTTGTTTCACGAAGTCAAGCAAATGTTCAGAGATGTGGTGTTGTGCCAGTTCAGTTCTTTGTGGAGCTCTCCTCATCAGCCATGTGTGACCAAGGGTCTCAAAAGGTACCAATCACTTTGCTGCACCGCGTTCGCACGGATTCTGCTCGTACGCCGGCGTGGATGTATAAGACTGGCCTAGCGTTGTCACCATTGTGTTCAACGTGTGGTGTGTGTGGTGACATAGAACATTACCTCTTGTGCTGTACTTTGTACAACGCGAAACGGGCTGTGTTATTCGGATCCCTCAAGAAGGCAGGAGGTCCTCACAGTTCTCTTCAGGACATTGTTTTCCCGCGCAGGAGCCAGTCGAGTAGAAGGGATGCTTCTCGCCTTCTTCTACTTTACCTGCAGGACACGGATTTGGCCTCCACATGGTGACCTCAGGAGTGTCTATTTAGGTTTTTGCGGACAGTGTTTCTGTGATTTCTATTTAAGTGTCGCTACGGTGGAGCAATTGCCGGCAGCAACTGCAAGGCTAATCCCACCGGTAGTTTACAACCACTCAACTCAACTCAACTCAAGGAGTTGTTTCGAGGATTTATGCGTATGGCATCTTGTTGACGTACTGCCTCTATGGGGAGTTACAGGGCAGTGCATACGACGGATAGGATGTAGCCCCTATTGCGTTTGCGGAGATCTAGGCCCCCACTAGGGCGGTAGATGATTTTCAGGTCTGAGGCGAGTAGCTTGGGTAGCGGAGCCTGACGCTTTATGGTTGGTGGAGGAGACTTGCCTTGCACAGGCTGGGCCGGTGTGGCGGGCACGTCCAGTTGCTTGAGAGACGAGCTCGAGGTGGCAGGCTCGTGGAGCGGTGCTGAGTGCGCCAGTTTACGGGCTGTGAGGGCCCTGGTCCATCTAGGATCCATGTCGAATTCTTCAGCCGAGATTGCTTCTCCACCGACTTAGTATACCCTGCTGCTGCAGGCAGGTTCGGCGTTTGGTGAAGCCATGTGCGCACGGTGAGGCTAGGCCTAGCCTAGCCCAGGCGCGGCAGGTTCCAGCTAGGCCTACTGCGAGGCCAAGCGAAGCGTCTGCCGCTCCGTGTCAAGCACTAATTTCGGACCCAGAAATCCCGAAAAGTGGACGAAAATGGTGCACAACACCTTCCCAAACCGTTTGAATCGCATTCAGTCCATGAACAGTCGAAAAACCGCACGAAACAGTAGAAAACTACGGAGCCGACGTGACACGCGTCCGTGTGCTCCGGCAGCCACCTGGCGGTCCCCCTGGTGCTCTCATCAAGGGTAGTAGCAGACCCCACTAAATCTACAAACGTGAGGGGTAAGAGCTAACGCTCTTAAAGCCAATTTTCATTTTCATTTTCTTTACCGGGAAACACACGCTGGGGGGAGGGAACCTGCTTCGCATTGTTTGCAGGTGCTAGGAGGTGCGGGCTGGGCAACATTATTTTTCTCTATTTTCCACTGCCCACATTAATATATGTTTTAAGGGGGGGAGGGGGGGTGAAAGGTGCACACTTATGTATGTTTGCAGGCGCCATTATCATACATTATGCGGTTTGCATTTCACACAAGGGCTTCGAATGACGTTAACCCCTTTTGAAGCAGCTGAAAACCTAATGTTTACCAGAAAAAATGAAATGAAAATACACATTGGTTTGTCGGGAAAGGCAATGACGCAACATCTCACATATCGGCGGACACCAGAACCGCGCCGGCGGCTGCGTTTTTATGGAGGAAAAACGCTAAGGCGCCCGTGTGCTGTGCGATGTCAGTGCATGTTAAAGATCCCCAGGTGGTCTAAATTATTCCGGAGCCCTCCACTACGGCACCTCTTTTTTCCTTTCTTCTTTCACTCCCTCGTTTATCCCTTCCCTTACGGCGTGGTTCAGGCGTCCAGCGATATATGAGACAGATACTGCACCATTTCCATTCCCCCAAAAAACCAATTATTAATTATTATTAACCGCGCCATAAAGGAAGGGATAAAGAAGGGAGTGAAAGAAGAAGGGGGTTCTCTAGTGGAGGGCTCCCGAGTAATTTCGGCCACCTGGGGATCTTTAACGTGCACTGAGATCGCACAGCACACCGGTGGCTTAGCGTTTCGCCTGCAACGAAACGCAGCCGCCGCGGTCGGGTTCGATCCCGGGAACTCTGGATCAGTAGCCGAGCGCTCTAACCACTGAGCACCGCGGCGGGTTTTACCGGAGCGCATAGTTGTAATTGCCGGCACCGGGAGTCGGAAATATTCCTTCCCTTACTACGACTGTGACTGTGTCCACGCGCACGAATCGGCCCGTGGCAACGATACTGCCCGTCTGCTGGCTCGAGATCTCTACCACCAAGCAGCTTAACAAGGGCCCCACGTCGAGAACCACGGAAGAGAAGGGCGACTAATATCATGTTAAGAAGTATCTCAGCACTACGATCAACAACGCAGGCAACTTAGCTCGCCCAGTGTGAAGCTTAATAATGAGCAAGCGGGGGCGTAGAGACGTCTTCAAGCAGGCGTCGACTCTCACCCAATATTAAGTACACATATTATGCCGAAAGTTGAGGATGACAAAAGTAAGAAATGTAGAGCGAGAGGGGCCCTCGACCATATTATTTGGAAGTGCACACATTCCCCAGGCAGGGCAAATAAAATAGAGTGTAGAGATGTCTGGGAGACCTTGCTGCGCAGCCGGGACCCTGATCACAAGCTCCTCGCCGTCCGACTGTCTGAAGAAGCCACCGGGATTCAAGAAATCCATGCCAGCATCTGACGCGGCGACCCTGTCCACCCCAATTTCTTCTGGCCCTAATCTCTGGGCGGACAGGGAGAGCCGGAGGGCAGGAAGAGGTCGTCTTCTTTTGGACAATAAAGTATTTCACTCACTTCTCTTACTGCGCGGTTTGGGTGTGCACCGAGATATGTGAGACAGGCGTCATTTACTTTCCTTAAAACCAATTTTCATTTCAGTTCCCTTGCCTTACGGCGCCATTCGTGTGTCCACCAAGTAATTTGCGAAAGGCGTCATTTCCTTTCCTTAAATTGTCCAACCGGCGATCGTTGCCCCAAACGGACGATGGCGTTCCATGAACTCCTTCCAAAACGCTAGAACAAAGGAGGGATCTTTAACATGCACTGACATCGTACAGCAAGAGGGTGCCTTTGCGTTTCGATGGAGGCAAAAGGCAAAGGCGCCCGTGTGCTGTACGGTGTCAGTGCAAGATCCACAGGTGGTCTGTTATTCTGGAGCCCATTACTATGACACCTCTTTCTTCCTTTCTTCTCTCAGTCCCTCGTTTATCCCTTGCCTTACGGTGCGGTCCAGGTGTCCGCCGATATGTGAGACATATACTGCGCAATTTCCTTTTCCCCCAAAACCAATTATTAATTTTATTTATGAGCGTTAGGTCATATTCATCGTTTCTCAATTTCTTGGAGTATCCTGCGACCTCCCTCTATCCTGAAATTTTTTATATCCGAGGAATTGAAGATGGTGGCCCCATGGTAAATAGATATAGAAACCCAACTGGTGATTGATTGGTTACGTCATTAGATAATCGAATTGGTGACTGATTGGTGAGGGCACTTATTTTGTCACGTCGTAATTAAGTAGTCGCGTGACTATGTTTAATCGGTTCTAACTGAGTAATAATGAGTCCATCATGAAACGAATTTGATGTTTTGGATCCTCTAGACGAGTAGAACACGTTAGATTCTAATATGAACTGTTGAAGTTAATATTTAGTTAAGGTTAGGCTTAAAATATTTTTTATAATTAATTAGTTGATGACGCCGTGATCTAACTATATGGAATATTCGTAACGGGCTCGATGAGTAGAACAGGTTAGACACTAATATCGCCTAATTAGGTTAATATTTACTTATGGTTACGCTAAAAATGGCGGCCGTGCGGTCAGAACTCGGCAGCTCACAATTTCGTACCTTATGGCGACCGGGTACCTACTGCCTTGAGGTAAGAAAAAACGGCCCTCCAATGAGTCGAAAAAGTTTTTCGGCACAAATTGATGAAAATTATCCGACCTGAAGGCGTTAGGTGCCGACTCGCCGTGAGGTATGAAAAAGTAGCCTAACACGTGTAATACATTGCATGGACGATAGATTGCGCTACCAAACAGCTAATGCTTGTTCTTTCAACGACTTCAAGGCGGTGGAGCATATTTTTTACTTTTAATATTTTATGTTATTCTTTTTCTTTTTATTTTTAATTTTAAATTGCTTTTTATATTTCCTACAATTTTTATATTACGGCTGCATTATGATCAGTATTATACACGATTTCTTTGCTGTTGGGTACTTTTCCACTCGGAGCAGCATTCAGTTTTTAGCCTGGTGTTTTCTGATGCTGATCAGGACGACACAAAAATTTATTTGGACGGTAAAGAAAGGTCCAAGCATGCTTACGCCACAAAATACCAAGCCGCAATACCCCTGCATGATCTCTCCTTCCAAAACATCAAAAGTCTGGGAGGCACACGCATGCATCCAGATAGGGGAGCCAGCTAGGCTGCTCTTGTTGGGCAGCATATACTCACCGCACCGGGAAACAAAGATTTCGACGACCGTGGTGATTCGGCGTGGCCTTCCAACATGAGGCTTTTTCAGAGACTAAATTGTCCCAACACCATAAATAGATCATATGGCACAGCACATTTTTCTCCACAGGCAAGAAACGAGTACTGTAGTGTGTGATGTCAATGTCCTTAATTGTTCATTGTAATATGTCACAGAAGAACACAGCATCAATGCACCGAATAAAACAATGTAAACTGCCTCTGGTGTACGGCACAGGCGGCAGTTCACCGAGAATGGCGCAAGCATCTCCTTAGCATGAAGTCATGCCTTCACAGGCAGCGTAGATGTGTGCAGTTTAAAGAAGAATGTTTTTGCAGCAGAATAAATGCTCGTTCGCCTAACACGTTTTAAAACACTGGTGTCAAGGAACTCCAGAAAAGGTTGCCGGTAAAAACGTACAGGGAACAAATACTCTGTAAGTGCTCTGTGTCAGCTGTCTTCTGGAGAGGCTATATTAGCAGTTTAAAGAAAAGCGCACAGAGAGGAAACTCAAGCCCTTCTTGGGAAACTGAAGATGTCAGCAAGTTCCATCATGAATCCGCATAGAGGCCCCTCACGAGTGTGTGCAATCGGTGCAAATAGGAAAGGTAAATGAGCACTGAGACGCTTTATAAGCACAGCTACTAAAAAATGGCGGTTCGACGATATGAGAAAAAAAACGCGAACAAGCTGATGCAAGAATAAGTGAAGTCCGATTTCACCATACTCAAGAGAAAGAAATAGGTTATCGCTAGGTTTGGGTTCCCACTCGGAACGCCATACGAATGTAGCAGATATTGTGTGCATCACTTGCACTTTCTTCCTCGCACAGTGGAGAACATACAGCCCATAGGCAAGATTTGCGAAAAAAAAATGTTGCAGACTTGAGCCCGAGCAAACCCTGACAGTTCCCTACGCATCCAAGTCAGGGTTTGTCACATCATGGAGACTATTTGTGAATCCCAGTAGGCTCCACTAGTGCGAATTTGGTGAAGAGGAACCCCTAGGTAGTGAAGGGTCCCGCAGTCTCAGCTAATGCCACCATAATGACTTGGTGTTGTACCCTATTGGCCCAACCAAAACCCCTTGGATTTATCTAGATTATGAGCCGCACCTAATACTTCACAAAACAGTGCAATCAAATGTAATCCCTCAAGCACACTCCTTTTGTCAATAAAAAGAGGGCGACATCATCTGCATAGGCTAAAATCCTACTTTCACATTGCACAAGGGAGAAACCACGGATAGTTGCACAGTTAATAATACTGACGTAAAGGGGTTCAAGATATATGGCAAACAACAAAGGCGATAATAGAAAGCTTTTTGGCGAACAGATAATTTGAATGTAATAGCTCTTGGTTAAGAATTAGCCTTGTATTGGACTCCTTATACCAGTCTTATGCCCCTGAGCAATACATCTTCAATATTTGCATGCTCTAAGGCCGCAAACCAGAGACCGTGACGAACTTTGAAAAAGGCCTTGGGAAGGCCAACCTGACTTAGAGCTACTGGTCTAGTCTCATCTGATACTGTCTCCACTACTTAACGTGCATTCTAAGAATGGGTTTGGATGCTGCGGCCTCTAATACCACAGACATGATGCGTGCCTATTAAGTGAGCGACAACTAGCTGCAGACGACTGCAAGAAAGCTTTGCAAAAAGTATGTAATCTACATTACAGAGAGAAATTGGACGATATACCTCAACTGTTTGCAACCGGGTTTTGACTGTGCCTTTTGGAATTAATATAGTATTTCAAGAATAAAAAGTGGGGGCAAAAAACCAACATCGTAAGAAGCCTGGAAAATCTCCATCAAGAAAAGCGCTAGGCAACTGGAAAATGTTTTATAGAACCAGATAGTTATGCCATCTGGCCCAGGAGAATACTGAGCCGTCAGATCAGAAATGGAAGATTAAATTTCGTCCAAAGTGATAGGCCCCTCCACTACAGCACGCTGCTCATCGTCAAGTCGGGGAAAGGCTTCGAATAAGCGACTGTAATCTGATCTCGCATTTGTGCCCGCACAACCCCCAAACAGATTACTATAATATTCAAAGAAAGCCTCAATAACACGAGGACCATCGCTGTATGTGCAACCACCATACTGAATGTGCAATATTTTTTTTAGCCACAGCAGTCTGCCTTTCATAACTCAGGGCCCCACGAGATGGCTGCTCATCCTGAAACCTGCGGGTCTTAGATCTTATCAGGGCCCCATTGTATCTTTCGGTTTCAAACTGCTGAAGCTCTGATATCTTCTATATAGGTACCTGGGCTAATCCTCTCTAAATCATGTAGCTCAACAATGTGCAGCCGAGCTTTCGAAGGTGGCGTCGGTTAAAAGACGCCATTTTTGCTGAGCATTCAATAGCAATGTATTTTTTGTGTTTAAATATGTCCAATTTTTCAGAACTGTGAGGTCACCGCGTGACCATGTGTCCTTCAAGCAAGTAGATACAGCACGTTTGAAGATTTTATCTGAGAGCAGGCAGCTATTCAGCTTCCAGAGCTCCATCGAGGATAGAGTATGCGCCGACTGTACCTGTCTATATTAAGAGACACCATGCTGTGATCACTGAAGAATATGGGCCGCATCTGGTAACCAAAATCATTGGTTAACATGTCTGCTGAAACGTAAATCCTGTCAAGCCGAGCACTAGAGGAGCACTGAAAACGAGTGAAATGAATCTTATGTCCCTTATCTTGCCCAGCATCCACCAGGTTATATTTGTATGCCAAATCAGTAAGTAAACCAGTACTAGGGTCATGACGCTTACTTCACACTGATCCGTGCTCATCCCCACAAACACAATTCAAATCACCCAAAAGCGTTGTTTTACTATCCCTGCACAATTGGCCGACTAGTGACGGGAAAAATAGCCTCGTGTCACGCAGCTTTACAGGGGCACAAACACATATAATTCGCCACTGTAGACCTGAAATGGCAATGTCACAGCAGATAAGTCGCCAGTCATCATCTGTGCGATACGACACGGCAGTAATCTCCAGTGTGTTGGTCAGGAATAGCATGCAACAACCTGATAAGCCTTTCGAATGACTAAAGATAACATTGAATTCTGACAAAAAAGGCTGGACCGCAGTTTCAGTCTCCTCATCAGAGACAGCTTTTATTCCTGGATGGCTGCCACACTCACGCCCCATTTGCTTAAAAGATGCTGTAACTGATGTTGCCTTCGACGGTTACGCAAACCCCTAATGTTAACGGTAGCGACCAGAAATGCTGCGACGCCCACCATTTTTGGTCTTGTCTTATTGATGGCCATCATCTGTACTGGGATGGCCGGCCTGCAAATCGGGGGCTTGTAGGGCAGACATCACCTTGCGTTTTGAGGTGACCCTTCCCAATGCCACCACACTAGGTGCCTTCTGCTCATCGCCATTGACACACACATCATCATCTGCAGGACGCTTCAGACGTAGGCTGTTGTCTATCGCCTCATCTGAGACAGCCAAGGCTTCTGCCCATGAAACCGAGTGGACTACGTCGTTCGCAACCACGCTGACGCCGACGGGGCACCGAACACACTAGAAGCTGACAGTTCAGGCGACAGACTGTCGCACTCTGGCGACGAAGGGGAATCACCGGCGCAGAAGGCATGCCGCACATTCACTGGCAGTAGCGCCTCCACTGACTCTACGGAAGGGCTGCTCTGCTCTCGTGATGGCTGGTTGACAGATGGCGCCTGAGCAGCAAGCAAAGGACTGAAAGTAGCAGGCGCGGGCAGACCCGGGTGCAGTGGTTTTGGGTCTGGAGACGGGGATTCCGGTTTGTGCGTACTTGGAGCCGGACCCTTGACGTTATTCGGTGCAGAAGCATTTGGTCCATCTTCTGTTTGGAGCTCATGACTCGGTTCACCCGACGCTTCCACAACATCCGACACATCCATAATGTGTTCTGGCACCAATTCATCCTCATGTATCCAGTTGTCCTCGCGTAACCTGTCAGCATAACTGATAACACAGTTGTCTACTGTGTGCTCAAAGCGTCTGCAGTGGGTGCGTCGAGGCGCACGACAGTGGCGGGGTACATTGCCCACACGGCTGCAACAAAGACACAGCGGAGGCCGGCCTGCGATCACAACTAAAGTTTGTGCCCCGAAAATGTGGAGCGTGTGAGGAATTATACTTGCTTTCAATCCGACCTTAAGCTTGAGAGAGGTTTGACGGCTTGCTGTTTTCACGTGCTGCATTCCGGGGCACCGCCACTTCTCAGGCTCGATAGTTAATAGAGTTAAAAAAGCCTCCAAAGCTTCCACAGTCCTCCGGTTCTCCATATAGAGCCGGAGCCAAAGAAACTTAAGCTTCACGTTTTTGGTGTCCGGGCAAAACACGATAAATTTGAAAACTTTGACGTGGAACTCTGCTCAATCAATAAGCTTCTGTTAGGAGGAAAAGCTCTCTCAGGTAACCATCCAAACGTGGCTAATTTGGTACTGACCAGTACACAGAATCTAAGGGAAGTCCACAATCAGAGCGAGTGGGTCTCGGTAGTCGGGAGCATGCTATGGGCGACCATTGAGCTCAGCATGCAGAAAGACATGTTGAGAACAACATTACAGGTAGGTACTCGAGTGAGGACAACTGTGTATGAGTCCGTGGCGACTTCAGGGGTCGGGAGACCTCGGCCAACGGCCGATGCGATGTTTCCAACTAGAAGCATTTCAACACACAGCCGTTCAGAACGGCTTCCTCTTCATCCGCCACGGCGGCTCGACGTTTGAACAGGAATAAAGGTTCGTCTAATGAATGCACGGGTTTCCTAGAAATGTATCTGTGAGATCTGTACTGAACTGTAATGAACTTAATTACATGAGTAATTAAGAGCATGTATTTTACAGGTGTCGGAATTAAGCGAGCTTTATGTGTTTCCGGTAAATTTCCTCTGTGCTTGGCGTGCAGTCGTATAGCCATCATGTGGCACCCACTGAAACCTATTTCCGCCTTGCATGGCGCTGGCCTGGCAGATGGCGAGCGCATAGGCGACTTTTCTTCTTTCACTCTCTCCTTCATCCCTTCCCTTACAGCGCGGTTTGGATGTCCATAGTGATAAGTGAGACAGTTACTGCGTTATTTAAATTCCTAAAAGAATTACCTGTGCCTAACTACCGATGAACCTGGTTAGAGAGCGAAGCTGCGGTGTATCGTGCATGTAGACACGACCTGTGGTCTGTAAGGTTGAGTGCGTTCCGCACACTGGATAGCCAACCTGCGACCTGGCAGGGTGTCTGAACCCGCGTCTTTTGGTTCAGCAGCCAAGCGCCCGAGCCACTGAGCCGCCGTGGTAGACACGCGGCGCTGTGGCCTATTGCTGCAGTGCCGCGTGTCTGCCACAGGAGGAGAAAAAAACATTTATTAAGAGCATAAATATTGGGTGGGTTCAGTAGGAAAACCCATTGGTCGCCATCATAATCCGGCCCCTCTCAACCAGCGATTTCTGGTCGAGGGGACTGTAGCTATCAACGGTTGCCTTTCAGCGCTCATATGTCTGATCGGGATTGCTGTCCAAGCCTGGCTTTTATTGACATTCCCAAAGTGTCGCAACAACCCAAATGTTCCCAAACATTCTGAAATGCCATGTGCAGGCGCGGACATAACTGAACGGAGCACGATGTTTCGTTCTAGGGGCAAACACGTCTTTCCTACAGGAATTGAAGAAACACGGTTCATCCATGAGGAAGCGCACTGGCGTCCCCTACCAGAATGCACAAATCATTGCTGGTAACTTCAACTAGGCAACGCGCAAAAAATGTTGGAAGCCAATAGCATGCTCCGTTTACTGGCCCAGGAGCCTGTCATGCGCCCTCTAATCCCTCACAATCATAACATCATCAACCCCAAAGCCGATGAACACAATGAACGTCGACGGCCTATAGAAACAGAGGCGAGCGTCTGTTTCGGTGGTGGCAGAATGACGTCATAGCTAGCACATGGTTCAAGCTTAGTTCAAGGTCAAACTCGCGCACACGGAGAACACCGCACACAGCGCGAAGTTACGGATGGGAGTAGCAAAGCTTTCACTTTAAAAAAAGAATTTCATTCGGTTTCATTACTGCGCCATTGACTTTCCTAGAAAAAAATTGGAGGAATCTTCGGATTTTAGTCCAACGCAACAGCTGGTTGTAGCCCTGCAAGGGAGTCCACGGAACGCCATTGACCGTTCAGTGCGGCGTGGTGCACGCTGGACAAATTGCTCGAAGTCACTTATGCGTTTGTGCACAGTGGCCGCTAGCGCACACTGATTTTCGGGCAGAGCCTATACATTCGCGCGCGGCGCGAACCTTAAAGGCGAAAAAAAAATCAAAAGGATGAGCCTTAATGGCTCATCGTTGCCACTCTGTCCGTCCGCGAATCTGTCTCACTATGACGCCATCATTGCCATAAGTGCTATAACCCGTATACTCTTTGCAATTTAATAATGGGTGATTAGTAATGAAGCATTAATTAGACATTAGTCCTTAATCTGTAATTAGGTATTAATTAGTAAATGATATAAAAATGAAAAACTAAAGGTTTTTAGGAAATCTAGAAACATAGAAGTATCTCATCAAAAATTGAGAAAATAGAAAAATAAAAAAGGTAAAAAGTGCAACAATGAATGGTAAAAAATAAAAAGGTTAAACATAAAAACAAGAATATGTAACCAAATAAAATGAGAAAAAAGAATGAAATGTTTGTAAAATAAAAATAAAGAACCAGATGAAAAAATGAAAATTAAACAAATTAAACAGATGGAAAAAATTAAGATAAATAATAAACAAATAATTAAAAACAACGATGTGGGCGCAGAAAGGTTTTCGCCTCACGCGCTTTCGATCGCCAAAGTGCCCCGTGAAATTTTTCAAAGCGAGCACTTTACCCGGCTCGGTGGCTCAGTGGTTATCGTGCTCGGCGGCTGACCCGAAAGACACGTGTTCGATACCGGCCGCGGCGGCCGAATTTCATCGGAGGCGAAATTCTAGAAGCCTGTGTATACTGTGCGATGCCAGTGCACGTTAAAGAACCCCAGGTGGTCGAAATTTTTAAAGGCCTTCACTACGGGATCACTCATAGCCTAAGTCGCCTTGGGGCGGTAAAACACCTATAAACCATAAAGCGAAAGCTTCACTATCCTAGCAGGAGTGAGAAAACTCGGCTCCGTTAAACGTAACGTAACAACTACACACAGCGCCACAGTTTTGCCGGGAGTCGGAGTGTGCGCAACCCCTCCTTACGGCGCAGTTCGGGTGTCCACCGACATACGTGAGACAGCGTGCTACTCTGTACCTTCAAGTAGACGCAGTGCGTAACCAAGACGCCATTCGCATCAACCCTCGGCACAAACTCGTTTGCCATCAGGTCGCCAGCCGACAACAGAGGAAGACGCTACGTGCAGCTCGCATCGCTCAAAATTGCAGACCAAGTGTACTAGCTCAAAGCATGTATTGCCTCACCAGACCATGCTATTAGAGACATCTACTACGCCATTTATGATCAAGCTCCTGAAGAAATCTTCACAGAACTGAAGACCTTCAACCAGAGTCCATCTTACATCACCTAAGACGCTAGGTAACTAGGTTGGTTGTTGGGGAAAGCAAACAGCGCAGTATCTATCTCACATCTCGGTGGACAGCTGAACCACGCCGTAAGGTAAGGGATAAAGGAGGCATTGAGAGAAGAAGGAAAGAAAGAGGTGCCGTACTGGAGGTCTCTGGAATAATTTTGACCACCGGGGGATCTTTAACGATGCTTGGGGGCGGTGCTCTATGCGCTGCCGCTCGTCACGATGCGCAAGCCGTGCTGGAAGAAACTCGAGCTCCACCACCGAAAGCCTCTGCGCGTGTGCCTAGGGCTGCCCAAAAACTCCCAGTGCACCGAAACGTTGGCTTAGGCAGGAGCGTGGCCACTTGAACTCCAAGCAGCGCGCAGGGTACTGAATCACATCGACCGGCTTCACCGTGCACCGTACGGCGGCTCGCTGCTGCAGCGTATGCGCTCGCACCCGCGCTCACGAATGGGCGCGGCGCTGCTCCAGTATGAGCAATTGACTCAAGGCCCACCCCCCTACGGCTCCGGCACGCCCTGGCCTGCTGCCTCGAAGGTACAGCGAGAGATCGTCGGCATCGCGGGAAAGCGGAGCACACCCCTCTGTGCTGTGCAGCAGCTGGCCAGAGCCGTCATTCACGAGGAGCTCCAGGACCCTCCCCTCGTGTACACCGACGGCCCAGTGGACCGCGACAGCTGCTCTCTTGCTGCGGCGGCCACCATCCCCGCCCTGCGACTGCAAAGCCAGCAACACGCAACCTTCCTGGGTTCCTCCACCACGGCGGAGTTGATAGGGATCCGGCTCGGGCTGGACCTGCTGCTCACCCTCGGCCCTCCGCCGCCCAGGAGTGCTCTGCTGTGCAACTCACGCGCCACCCTCAGCCGCCTGCAATCGAACGGCCGCGGCACCCCAATAGTGCGGGAAATTCGCTCGAGCATTGAGCGCCTCGTGCAGAGAGGATGTGCCGTGCGTACACAGTGGGTGCCCGGTCACTGCGGCATCGCCGGCAACGAAGCTGACGACCTCGCGACCACCGCACATCAACTACCTCCCAGCGATCTGTCCCTTGCCCTGGAGGACGTGCGTGCTGTCATCCTGGATTATCTCCGAAAGCAGCACCCGACCCACGCATCGCAGGAGGTGAGCGCATTGATAGCATCACTGGCTGTCGCCCACTTAGGCAGTCGCAACGTGTAGTGATCCTCCGCGCCTTCATTGGCTGCGTGTGGCCAGGGGAAAGAGGGGAGCGTCACGGAATCGCGACTAGTAATGTGTGTGATGGATGCGGTACGGTGGAAACACTAGAGCACCTGGTCCTTCACTGTGACGCGCTCGCCGATGCTCGTCACGATATGCGGCGGCCTATAGGGCGCTGGGCATAATACCAGACTCCCTCAAGACGCTACTGTGGCCGCAGGGTAGTGCGCGCTCCCGTGAGCGAACCTTGATGAGCCTCTGTGCATTCCTCGAACAGACGGGCTTTACGTCCCGTTTGTTCTCCCTCAGGTAGTTACACGCAGTGTCCGAAAGCTCCGCGGTTTCTACCATGGACGATTAACAAGAGGACGCCCGACTCCAGCTCTAGTCAACACAGTGATTTTGCGCGTGTGGTTTTGTTGCTCCATCATGAACTAAGCACGCACACAACCTGGACAGATTTCTTATCGTATAAATAGTTTGTGTAAATTACCTCTCCTCCTATCCTCTCTTACTGTCCCCTCACCTCTTTAATTTGATTTCTCTATTCTGCCTGTTATCCTTTACTTCCGCTGCCCCAGCTCAGGTGCTTCAGTATTGATGGCGGATGCCGGGGCTAGCAAAAAACTTTTCCTTCTTTTTTATATTTATTTTAATAAAATACGCTTACTATTACTACACCTTTAACGTGCACTGACATCGCACAGCACACGCGTGCCTTTGCATTTTGCTTCCATCTAAACATAGCCGCCGCGGTCGGGTTCGAACCCGGGTACTCAACTAGGCAGAACGAAATCCATCCTGGTCACCTTTATCAACACCAAGAAAGTCTCCAAACAACTCTGTTTCTACGGTGCAGCATACAACTCTCGCCCTTTCCTAGCCAAAGCAGTAGCGTGCTTTAATTGCCGCCGTGCTGGACATCGCAGGGACATCTGCATCGAACCCAAGAGGGACCTATGCCAGCGTTACGGCGGAGCTCACGCACCAGCTGAACCCCCCACGTGCTCGCTCAGATACATCCTCTGCGGCGACCCGCACTATACAGAGTTTATTTTTAATTTTCTGTTTAATTATTCTTTTTTATTTTTGAAAATGCTCTCCATTTTTATTTATGGTTTTTATTTCCATATATAATTACTCATTAATACCCAATTCCTAAATATTTACTATTTACCACTCACACATTTCTCAGTAATTGCTAAGAATACATGGGTTTTAGCAATTATGGCATTGATAACGTCTTAATGTGACAGATTTCGCAGACGGATGGACTGCATTTCGAAGGAGGCAAAACGCAAAAGGCGCTCGTGTGCTGTGCGATGTCAGTGCAGATTAAAGAATAATAATAATAATTGGCTTTTGGGGGAAAGGAAATGGCGCAGTATTCGTCTCATATATCGTTGGACAGCTGAGCTGCGCCGTAAGCGAAGGGATAAAGGAGGGGGCGAAAGAATAAAGGAAGAAAGAAGTGTCGTAGTGGAGGGCTCCGGAATAATTTCGACCACCTGGGGATGTTTAACGGGCACTGCCATCGCACAGCACACGGGCGCCTTAGCCTTTCGCCTCCATCGAAACGCATCCGCCGCGGTCGGGTTCGAACCTGGGAACTCCGGATCAGCAGCCAAACGCTCTAACCACTAAGCCACCGCGGCGAGTTGTTAAAGATCCCTAGGTGGTCGAAATTATTCCGGAGCCTTCCCCTACGGCACCTTTTTCTTCCTTTCTTGTCTCACTCACTCTTTCATCCCATCTTTTACGGCGCGGTTCAGATGCCCGCTGATTTATGTGACAGATACTGCACACTTTCCTTTCCCCAAAAAACAATTTTCATTTTTTTCTTGGAAAAAGATGAGCCATTAAAGGCTTTCGCCTTAATAGCTCGCTCGAGCCTGCGCCTAACCTGATTGAGGTTAGCGCTCATATTTCGCGTTAGGGGCTTCTGGTGGTGGTGAAAAACTTTTAATTGCTGCAATAGAGTTTGGGAGCCACAGAGTGGCCCCGCTACATGGTCGGCGTCCCTAGTCCGGGACATCGCATGACAATGCCCCGTCTCCCGCCCGTTTCACCAGAGCCCCTTGGGACTCAAGCGAGGAGCAGTTGAGGAGGGCAGTCTCCCATGCCTCTCTGGAAGGGGTAGGGGAAGGGGGGAGGTGGGGACTTTGAGTACATGCCCACACCATGTGGAAGATATCACAGGTCTCCCCACAGTGCGGGCATCGCCCATCCGTGTTAGGATCGTAATGCTTTACGATTGCAGGACAGAGCAGAGTCCCTGTCTGCAGGCGCCTTAAAGTTCGCTCCTTCGTCTTACTCAGCCCCTTGGCAGGGGCCGGGAAAAGGCGGTGGTTGTCGCTATAATGCGTTATTTCCCTGAATCGCAGCAGCGGCTGGCTAGTCTCCGAGCCAGAAGAGCTGGGATGAGGAGCCCGGTAAATAAGCGCTCGGGCAGCCGCGTCAGCGCCCTCATTACCTCGTACGCCCTGATGGCCAGGAGCCCAAATGATTCTTTTCGGTGTTGGATCAGTGGCTGTCCGTCTTAGAATGCAAGCAGCTAAGGGGGAGATCTCCCCAGCCAAGTAATGATCACATGCTTTTCGGGAGTCCGTAATGATGATGCTCGAATTGGCGTGGGCGGCAGCCAGCGCTATCGCTACTTTCTCGGCTCGCATTGAATTCGGGGCTCGAAAAGAGAGTCCATCGACGTGCATTTCCTGGTGAACAACAGCGGCCGTGTAAAATCCCGTGGGCGACGGCCCTGCTACGTCTACATAATATACACCGGGTCGGGAGCCGTGTTGTCTCTCAAGAGCCCGAGCCAGCGCTTGTCGTCTGTTTTCGTTCATGTCGGTGTCCATGTTACGGGGGAGCGGGGAGACCCAGAGCTTATGGCGCCACAGTACCGGGATACCCTCCGTCTCCTCTGGAGTGCAGTCGTGTTGGATGTGTAAGCGGTTTAGCAGGCGGCGCCCATGGGCCGTCTGCATGAGCCGCGTGTATTGGTTCACGAGGTGGGCCTCCCGCAGCTCCTGGTAGGAGTTTAGCACCCCCAATGCCTTCAGTTTGGCATTAGAGGTAGCCACCGGGAGATCCAGGGCTCGCTTAGTTGCCTTGCGGATGATGGCGTCTATTCGCGCCTCGTCTTGCTTAGTAGTGCGGAGATATGGCACGGTGTAGAGGATCCGGCTAGTCACAAAGGGATAGACGAGCCGAAGCGCGTCCCTGCCCCGCAGAGCGCCCCGCTTGTTGGAAACGCGGCGGATCATACGCCCTACCTGTTCGCCTACTCTCTTGAGTTTCACAATGGTGGAGTCCGGTCTGAGTCTGTGGTGAATGAAAAGGCCCAGAATACGGAGCTCCTCCACCTCTCTAATAGGACCTCCTGACAGAGAGATGTGATTGCTGTCCTATCCTTTGGGTTCGCTCTGACATGCAGAAGCTCTGATTTCGCTGGAGCACATTGGAGCCCACAGTCCATAGCATACGCATCGACTATGGAAGCGGCCTGCTGAAGGCGGGCCTCCATGTCCCCAAGGCTCCCCTCAGTGGTCGAAATTGTAATGTCATCTGCATATAACGCGTGTTGAATGCCTTCCACCCGGGCCAGTTGGCTTGGGAGGCGCATCATAGCTATGTTGAACAGGAGCGGTGATAACACCGCTTCCCTGAGGGGTACCCCGAGTTCCCATCATGTAAGGGCCGTATTCCTCGCCCTCAATCCGAAGGAAGGCCTGGCGATTTGTCAAGAAATCTCTTACATACGCGTAGGCCCTAGCCCCAAAATCGGTAGAACTCAAGTTGGCCAGGATGCTTCCGTGTTTAACAATGTCGAAAGCCCCCTTCAGGTCAAGAGCGAGGATGGCTTTGTCATTGTGTGGCTTCTGGTATAAGTGATACTGCGTGCACAAAGAAATCATGTAAGGTGCAGGACTTGGGGTGGAAATGGGTGGATTGAAACGGAACTGTAGTGTTAGGCGGACTAATTGGTTGGTGCGTTGAGCCCCTATTAATTCGATCACGGTATTGTGGGTATCAGTGGCCAGAAGACGTTTCATACTAACCCTCCGTGGAAGACGTAGGGTGGAGGTGACAGCCGTGCATTTTAGGATGTCTGCCTGTTGTGTTTGGCGTTGAGTGACTATGTAGTATGGGAGGTGGTATGCAATGCGGCTAATGAGAATGCATTGGTCATACAGGTTGTCTGAACGCGAGACCCTAAATGATTGCATGCTGCCACGTGCCTGATTAGTGTATCGACCTGTTCGGTCTGTCTATGCAAGAGATGAAGGGCGGCGTTTGCATCGAGTGTGTTGTTAATGAGAAGGCCGAGAATCTTCACCTGAGACACAACAGGCACTGAACTTCCGTTATGAGCAGGTAAATGTGGGGAGGGGGTCACTGGGGGGGGGGGGTTCAGCTGCAATAGTTTCGATTTAGTTGGAGAGCACCGGAGGGATGTAATGCAATAGGACTTGTCAACCTAGTTGGTTCCCGAATGAAATGGTATTCTGCGCGAAAGCGTTAAGACAAAGAGAAAAGAACACACACGACACTTACTAACGTTAGTAATGTCGTGTGTGTTCTTTTCTCTTTGTCTTTACTCTTTCGCTCACAATACCTTTTTCTTCCAGGAGGCCTTTTCTAAAAGGGTGGTGGTGATGTCTATGGCAGATTGCAGGATATCCTGGGCTCTCCCAAGTGATCCGCGCGTTGTCCAGAGGGTCGTATCATTTGTGGTAATGACTGTGCGGATCCCTCGGATAGCACCAAGTGCGTTTGCCAGTAGTCCTATAGCAATTTTAAAATGAACTGCGATAGGACCGCACCTTGTGGGGTTCCCTGGTTAGGCAGGGAGAAAGGCTGGGAGGCGATATTCCCAAGGTGGAGTCCTGCCGTTCTTCCTTTCATCTCTCAGTCCCTCATTTATCCCTTCCCTTACGGCGGGGTCCAGGTGTCCGCCGAGATGTGATACAGATACTGCGCCATTTCCTTTCCCCAACAACCAAACAAACAACCTTGCATTTCTGAAGCAAGGACCGAACATATTGCCATATGCGGCTGCTGCAACCCGTGGTGGCTAATGTCATCAGGATATGGTCATGGATTATTGTGTCGAATCCTTATGAATATCCAGGGGCCACTATGGCTCGCGTAGCGGTTGTACGGCGCTTAGTGTAAAAGAGAGACTCTTTAAGGGCGAGAAGTACGTCTTGCGCCGAGATGTTTGGACGGAAGCCAAATTTAACGTTGCAGAGAAAGCCTGTTGCTTCTAGGAACGGTTGCAGGCGACTAATATTGATATGCTCGATGAGCTGGGTGCTCTCAACGAGAGGCCGCCTATCTGCTCGACGGATCCAACTGAAACATAATATGGGCTCCTGGCCACCAGGGTCTACGAGGCAATGAGCTCGCTGATGCGACCGCCCTAGGGCTTACGCACCGGGCTCCTCATCCTAGCTCTCCTGACTTAGTGGTGGTGAAAATATTTCAATGAAATTGTTGAGGAGGTTGTAGCGGCGGTTAGAGTTCTCAGTTTGGAACCACATTGGCGCAGGGTGCTGTCCGGGCCCTTTCGATGAATTCTTTTTTACTCGTTTCGTCCGAGCTCGTCAGAGCTGCCTCCCACTCCTCCTGCCTTGGCTGGTTATTGATAGTGACCGCCTGATTTCGTTGGCAGGCCATATGATACAGGTTCGCCTTCTCCTCGCAGAATTTGTATTTTGAGTCAAATGACTCCGGATCTATTGCGTGTAGTCTTCATGGGTTGTTGTAAGTGAAGGCTTTCAGAGGTGTAGTATCTCCCCTTTGTCTAGTGTCTTATCCGGCGGAGCGTAGACCCGAGGGTGTAATCTTAAGTGCTGAAGTATGTCTGTGTAAGTTAGTAGTGGGGTAGGAGGCTGCACGACATAAGTATTGGGTGCCAGGGGGAGAAATGTTCGGGCTGAGGCATGTGGGATCTCGTTCCGTGGGATGCCCTGCTGACCTGGTGCCCATACTGAGTGTTTGTGTGTGAGCTGCTAGCGGTGCGATCCCACCCCTGAGGTAACTGCGATATGCTGTCTGTGAATCTGTAAGAATGTATTCCGAGGTAGTATGTTTTGCAGCTAGAGCAATCGCCCCTCCTTCCGCAGCCAGTATGCCATGGCTAGCCAGTACGTCGATTACTTTGTTTTGGTGCACGGCCGCGATGGCCGTCATTCTCTGCTCGCGACCCGCCACATCAACATTGAACACGCCCTCGCGCCCCACGTAGGGCCTTTTCTTAGCTTCGGCTCGTGCTTGTCGTCTTGACTGGTGAAAATCGGGGTGCATACTCCTGGGTAGTAGAGCTGCGTTGAATTGTCCTCACCATTAGGCTGGGATGTCGTATTTGGTGTCTAGCTGCCGGCCTTACCTCCTGGCTTAGAAGCTCATCAACCGCTTTTGCGGTTCCGCGGAATTTTAATTCATTATTCCGACAGCCACCGTCTTTACCCGGCCCCTGCCAAGGGGACACTAGAACACCTGCTCCATTACTGTGCCGCGTTCGCCGATGCTCGTCGCGATATGCTTGCGGCCTTTACGGCGCTGGGCATGCTACCAGACTCCCTCAAGACGCTATTGTGGCCGCAGGGCAGTGCGCGCACTCGTGAGCGAACCTTGGTGAGCCTCTCAGCATTGCTCGAACACACGGGCTTGACGTCCCGTCTGTTCTCCGTCAGGTAATTACACGCAGTGACTGAACGCTCCGTGAGTTCCACCTTGAACGATTAATAACTGGACGCCCCACTCCAGTTGTAGCCAGCACAGTGCTGTGCGCGTGTGTTTTAATTCCTCCAACATGAACTAATCACGCGCACAACCTGGACACAGTTCTTATTGTGTAAATACTTTGTATATATTATTTCTCCCCATATCCTCTCTTCCTGTCCCCTCACCTCTTTCATTTCATTTCTCCATTCTGCCTGCTATTCTATATTTCCGCTGCCACAGCTCAGGTGCTTCAGTATCGATGGCAGATGCCGGAGCTAGCAAAAATCTTTTCCTTCCTTTTTACTATTATTTTAATAAAAAAAACCACTACCACCACCCCTGCCAAAGGGCTGAGTAAGGCGGAGGAGCGAACTCTGCGGCGCCTGCAAACAGGAACTATTCTCTGTCCTGCCGTAGAGAAACAATTTGATTCCAACATAGATGGGCGATGCCTGCACTGTGGAGAGATCTGCAACCTTTCGCATGGTGTGGGTATGTGCCCAGAATTCTCGCCTTCCCCCTTCCCCTACAGATACCCGAGAGGCATGGGACACTGCCCTACTCAACTGCTCCACACTGGAGTCCCGAATGGCTCTGGTAAAGCGAACTCGCGACGGGGCGTCGCCGTGCGGTGTCTCGGACGAGGGATACCGACCATAGCAGGGTCTTCTAACTACCGAACTCTCTTCGCGAACATTTAAATGCTTTTCACCACCGCTTCAACCACACCGCCACATGCCTCAAAGCGCGATTGAGGAGTTTGCTGTCCCGGGGGCCCAGTTATGCGCCCTTCTTTTCCTTAAAGTCATCGGAGTCTAGAACGTTGCCAACGCCAATGAGCACAATGAACGCCGACCGCTTTCGCTTTGCATATTCTGGATTAGCTGAGCTAATCCACAGCCTATTTTTTGTATTTTGTAAATAGTGTACATAGGTGTCCCCTATCCTTTCTTGATATCTTTTCCCTCTTGACTTCTCTTCTCGATCAGCTTTCTTTCTCTTTTGCCTCTGCCGGCTGCAGCTCGGGTGCTTAAGATATTAAACAGCAATTACCGAGCCTGGGAACATTCTTTTCTTCTACTTTTTTTAAACACCTAAACCGTTAGGAGGCCTCTCAAACCCATCCGCCTCCGCAGAGATCCCAAACAGGCTGCAGTGAAGCTGCTGTCTGAACTCGCTGCTGTGCGCCTCCGTTGTGATTGTGATTTTAGAGGAAAGGACAGGCGCAGTAACTCTCTCACATATCGGTGGACACCTCAACCATGTCAGCGCACGTTAAAAACCCCAGGTGGTCTAAATTTCCGGAACTCTCGTAGTCAGAGTCGCCCCGCCACGCTGGCTCAGTTGTTAGGGCGCTCGACTACTGATCCGGAGTTCCCGGGTTCGAACTCGACCGCGGCGGCTGCGTTTTTATGGAGGAAAAACGCGAAGGCGCCCGTGTGCTGTGCGATGTCAGTGCACGTTAAAGATCCCCAGGTGGTCGAAATTATTCCGGAGACCTCCACTACGGCACCTATTCTTCCTTTCTTCTTTCACTCCCTCCTTTATCCCTTCCCTTACGGCGCGGTTCAGGTGTCCAAAGATATATGAGACAGATACTGTGCCATTTCCTTTCCCCCAAAAAACCAATTATTATTATTATTATTATTATTATTATTAGTAGTAGTAGTAGTAGTAGTAGTCAGAGTATTTAAGAAGACGTCCAACAGAAGGAGTGGCCTCACAGTGGTAGTAGACTCAGACCCGTGCAAGCTTTTGTCACGAGCAGAATCTGCTACGCTACTCCATGCCTCAATATCAACAGGACTGAAGAACGGGAAATGAACACCATAATAAAGACATGCACGAAGTGCGCTCTAAGATTCCCCATAACTACTTCTAACGACATTCTTGAGAAAATTGGGTTGCATAATGAGTGGAAAGAGCTTGCTGCGGCGGTCAGGAACTCCCAGAGAGAGAGACTCGCAGGAATGGCGGCGGGTAGACAAATCCTCGGCTGGGTAAACCTACTAGCGCCCGGGGAAGGCGAAATTGTGAGAGAAAACATAGATCGGGAAATCAGAAAGCATCTATACGTCACGCCCATGCCGAAGAATATTCACTCCGTATACGACGAGGGGAGGATGAAAAGCAGAGCTAAGCACCTGGCTAACAAATTGGACAAACTCCCGTCGCGATCGGTCGCGTACACCGATGCGTCAATAGGGAAAGAACGTGACATAACCTCGGTCGCTCTATTAGACACTGGGATCGCCATAGGAGTCGAAAGAAACCGAGATCTAACGTCGGTAGAGGCGGAGGAGTTTGCAATAACCATTGCCATTGCACGACCAGGCGTGAAACACGTCGTCAGCGATAGCGAAGCGGCGGTTTGGAATTTTAGCAAGGGTAGAGTCAGCAATTGTGCTGCCAAAATTTTGAACAAGTCGTGTCTCGCTGAAAGCGTGACTATAATGTGGGCCCCAGAACACGCTGGTCTCACCGGCAACGAGGCTTCCCACATGCTAGCCCGCTCCTCGCTACCTCGGGATGCTGTGGACGCCTCCACAACAACATCGAAAAGCAAAGAATGTATTGGCAAGTTTAGGGATCTAACCAACAATCTGAAGAAAGACAGGAGGATATATCCGCCACCGGATCGATCCTCGAGTAGAAAGGAATCCTAGGACTAGAGAGGACTCTAAGCTCTAAGTTTCTTCTCGCCCCTGTGGTGCAGTTGGACTGGTGCCAGAGGGCGTAAGAGGCTCGATGAAGAAACTGAAATTTGTATTTTGCGGCGACGTGGCAACATTAGATGCATAATATAGAGATGCGTTCGTGCCCCAGGACGCAACGCGATTAAAACTAGCTACGAATGGGAGACCACGCTAAGAAGCTCTGGCGAAAAAACTCAGCGCTTCTCCGTCCGCCTGGCGGCCGAGGCTGAAGACCCCTTCTCCTAGACGGGGTCGGATGTCCTGCGGCCGCGATGCGACAGACTGCCTCCCCGAACGCCTGCGTGCGGACTCGGAGGTAGCTGTTGTTGTTTTGTTGTTGTTGACCTCCCGTGCCATATTCGGTGGAAATAAATGTTCTTTTTCCTCCTCCTCCTCCTCTGAAACTCTTCACTACGGCGTCCCTCATAGCTTGAGTCGCTTTGGGACGTTCAACCCCCATGAACTAAACTTGTTGTGACTGTGTTTCCTGTTCTTTCTCTCTTCCCTCTTTAATCCCCTCATTCCCTTCTCATATTGCAGGCTAGCCAACTGGAAACCTTTCTGGTTAACATCCCTGCCTTTTCCCCCTCTGTATACCTCTTACTTCGTTTTTTCACTCCCTCCTTTATCTCTTCCCATGCAACGTGGTTCAGGTGTCCACCGAGATATGTGAGACAGTTACTGTGTCGTTTCCTTTCCCCGAAACCAATTTTTCCGCGAACTGACAGAGTTAATGCGCCATTTCCTTCCCATTAAAATCAAATTATTTTTGTTAATGCGGAGATGTGGATAATTTGGTACATACTTAGAAGCTGTTTTAAACAGGAAAAGCGCCCGTGTGCTGTGCGATGTCAGTGCACGTTAAAGATCCCCAGGTGGTCGAAATTATTCCGGAGCCCTCCACTACGGCACCTTTTCTTCCTTTCTTCTTTCATTCCCTCCTTTACCCCATCCCTTACGGCGCGGTTCAGGTGTCCAGCGATATATGAGACAGATACTGCGCCATTTCCTTTCCCCAAAAACCAATTTAAAAAAATTAAAAAACAGCGCAACACACAAGACAAGAAACTGCCACCACGAGCGCTGACTATCAACTTAGGTTTATCCCGCTTACAGCGAAATATATAAGGAAGGAAGCGGCACAAGATAAAAGGCAAGATAAAATGAGACCCCGAAAATAGATGAAGCAGTGAACGCCTGCTTCCACCCCTTTACCGAGACGGTCAATTTCCTTTTCAAGCAGTCTAACAGATGGTTTGCTGACGCAACTCTGACCCTTATGCCTGATGGCCATTGCCTCGAACACCTCTCTTGCTTTCTGAGATTTGTATTTTAAAGCGAAAGCTTTACTGGCCGCGAACTTGCGATTTCGCTGTGGCGGTGCTCCGAGGAGGCAGATGACGTTACAATGCGCGCCTCGCCGCGGAGCCGAACCGGTCTTACCGGGCCGGTGGCGGCTGCCGCATTAGGCGCGAAATAGAGACGTGCTCTAAGTCTCCGCCAGTTAGGTCAGAGTGCGCCGAAACCGCCGAACGCGTCGGCGGTCAAGCGTAGTTGGAGTATAGGGAGCCAAAGCGTTGCAGAGCAGCGCTACTGCCGCTGACGGAAAGCGCCCTCTGCGACAGAAAAAGAGAAACTGGGGGTATCCGCGGTGGCACGCGCCCTTTGAGGCGCGGCACTCCCGCTCGCTTCCGTGCACGTGCCGAGCTCTGGCCGCGTCAGTATGTACCGTCTTAAGTGCGGCTTCAAAAAGCTCGCTCAGCTTGACAGCTTGAACAAAGGTCAAAAGCTAATTTCGCATGTACAGTACTCACGGATTGAAATAGGACATTCGGAGCGCGTGGCCGTCTCTTCATGGAGCGCCGCCCGTAGACGCTCATGGAACCAAGGTGGTGCATTGTGGTATGGCGCGAGAGGGAGAACATCTACAAAGCAGAATTGTTCCTTCCAGTAGCCAATGAGCCGGCCTGTGGTTTACCACATGCCTGCGTGGCACTGCAAGGCTAGCGCTCCGAATGTCCTATTTCAATCCGTGAGTACTGTACACTCTGGGGAGCATAGTATTGCCGACGATGAAGCCCGGCTAAGTGGGAAATGCACATCGCAAGTGAGCGATCACATCAGTGTACGACGTGTAGGTCGAGGAAAGTCTATCATTTTGTTATATGCTCCAACTGCCGGTAAATGACTGGCAATAAATAGGGGCGCTTGATCCATCTCTGCTGGCGAATACGAGGCAGACGCTTTAGTTGCTGGTTGGAAAATTCAGTGACGCTTGCGAGGTTGGCTGAATTAAAGCTCTGCGAAACTCGGCTTACTACCGCCTCACATTTTTTATTCGTTTCTCATGCCTGCCTACGAGTTTTCAAATCGAAGCAAATCAAATCAGTTTATTCAAACATCATGAGATGTTTTGGGGCACGGACAAAAAGCCAAAGGTGGCTTGACGAGGTCCGTGCTCCTTACAAGGCGTACAGTGGAAAACGCAGAATGTATGAAGTACAGGCAGTGAATTAGCAAAAAACTAAGCAGTCCACAAGGCAGAGAGGCGCACACAAGAAGCGATAAATGCACATAACAATAGGCAAACAAACTGGAGGTTTCCGGATCATGAAATAATGTGGTGTACAGAAGTGGGTAAAAATAAAAAATGCACGGCAGGAAAGTGAAGTGAAGAAAAAACGAGAACAAAATAACACACAACGCTGTAACTGTGCTTATTTCACAAACAAAACAAGGAAACTCACTATATGGCTAGGTACATTTCCTAGTTTCAAGAAACAGACTGCGTAGATCCCTGAACGATTTGTTGAAGACATCTCGGTTATCTTCACAGGACAGTTCGTTCATAATAGCTGACAGACGATACTTCAACATTTGCTTCCCGTAATTTGGGCGGCATACATCAACTTTCCACTTTTCCGGATTTCATGTACAATACACAGGATAGTTCATAGCAAGTGCGGCTAGCTCTGCTAAAGAATTGCCGTATTTAATTACTTCCGACTTGTAATGACGTATTAATCTATAAGAATATAAAGACTCTATACCAATTATGTTAAATTTCTTAAACAATTCGGCTGTGTGTGAATAACGAGGGACTTTTCCAATACTGCGGATAACACGTTTCTGCAAACGCAACAATTTATTATTATTGTCAAGCGTTGCGATTCCCCAGACAAGCGCGCCATGTCTCATTGCCGAGGAAAACAGAGAATTGTATAATTGTACGTTAACTGAGATGGGAAAAAACGAACAGTAGCGACGCAAATAGCCAGTCGTACGCGAGGGCTTCCCGGAGAGGTAGGTAATGTGGTCGTCCCAAGACATATTTTCTGACAAAATTACCGCTAATGTTTAAAATGGGGAACCACTTCAATTGTAGTGTTGTTTATTGCAAGGGATGGACGACAAATACCTTTTTGACGTGGATGAAAGATGACTGCTTTTGTCTTTGCGGCGTTGATCTTCACATCATTCTCTGTTGCCCAAGTGTTTATATGTCCTAATGTCCTGTTTACTCGATCAGCTAAATTGATGGTCGATTGTTCAGAAAAACACTCACTTGTGTCGTCGGCGTATATAATATAGTCAGCAGATTTGTCAATATTAACAATATCATTGACACAAATTGAAAACAGGAAGGGTGCTAAAATACTCCCTTGAGGGACACCCGAAACTACTGGTTTAATAGCTGAGCGTTGTCTTTGATTATCGACAAATTGTGTGCGATGCTGTAAGTACGAAGATATTAAAGAAAGAACTTTGCCGCGAAAACCGTAGTATTCCACCTTCTGAAGCAGGATGCGGTGATGGATTAGATCAAAGGCTTTCGTGAAATCTAAAAAGATGCCTAACACGATATTTTTGTTTTCTAAATTCTGTAATATCAGCTCCTTTTGAGAAAGCAAAGCTAACTGTTGATTTATTTTTTCGGAACCCGTACTGAGCCGGAATTAAAATTTTATGTTTGTCGGAAAAGCCACCAAGCGTTGTAGAATTAATTTTTCGAAACCTTTGGAAATTAAAGGAAGAATAGAAACAGGACGTTAATTTGATAATTCATCTCGGTTGCCATTTTTTATAGATTACGGTAACTCTTGCGCGTTGCATGTTACGAGGGAACAGACCGAACGACAGGCAGGCGTTAAAAATGTGCATCAAATAGGGTGCTATTACATCAATAACATAATTACCTGGTGTGATTTTAAGACCAAGAGCATCTTCTGACTTGCTATTTCTGAGAGATACAAATGCTGCAATAACTACATCAATAGTGACGGGCCTAGAAAAACTTACTGTGGCCGGTGCTTGGTTCCATGTAACTGAAATTAGCAGCGGTGTTTCGTGCCTGTGCAACGGAAAGGAAGTAATCGTTAAAGGCATTGGCTAGATCAAGCCCGGTTAATTCTACATTATCCAACGTTTTTTTCGAGGCTATTTTGGGTGGCTCTCTGGTTAGAAGACTCAATATCCTCCATATCTCCTTTGATCGGCCAGTCGAGGAGTTGAAAATATTTTCGTGATAATTCCTTTTCGTAGCACGTAGTTCTTTGTTGATAAAATTTCGCTACGCTTTATAAAGTTTTAATGCGTCAAGGTTCCTGGCTTGCAGAAACTTAGCATAAAGTCGATCTCGTTTTCTAATAAGCTTTAGCATGCCGGTGGTAACCCATGGCTTGCGAGCCTTTTTAGGTCGTTTCAGTGGAACAAGTGGAAAGCAGTCGTAATAGGCATCAGTAATTTTATCCATTAATTGATCGTAAGCTTCTTCAGGGTTTCTAAACTCCGGTACGTCGACCCAATTAAAGCCGGTTAAGGGGTCGCGAAAGGGTGATAGCTTTTCTGGGTTGATTACACTGTACTGGAAGGGTCGTCTTGAGTACCTGTTGGTGTCAACAATATGCTCAATAGACAAAGATTGGAAGATGAACGCTGAGCGCGTAATTTATGACTCCACCTTTCACACGGGATATATCAATATTTGGGATGAAAAGGTCTAACACAGACTGTGAAGTTACTGTTATTTTTGTGGGTGTCGCTATTACATTCTTGCATAGGTGAATGTTTAACAGGGTTTCGAAGTTTTCTTCTACACTGCTTTCAGCAAGCCAGTTTATGTTGAATTCCCCACCTAGAATCAGGCGGTATTTGTTCTCGTTTACGTACTCCAAAATAGAATTCAGAAATTAAAAAAACTGGCAGGTATCTTCAGATGGTGGACGATAGCAAACACAGAAAATGGTTGACCCTGACCTCAGCATCAAGGTTTCGTAGTCTGGTGTGTCGACACAGAATTCTGGCTGCAGCTCGCAGTTCATATTGGTCAAGGTCAGGGCATGAATACCACCACCTCGTTGGTCAGTGAGATTCATTATATATGATCGGTATTCAGGCACACGGAACACATCATCCTCAGTGTTGAACCAAGTCTCAGAAAACATGACTACATCAAACAGAGCTCCTACTTCGCGAAAGAAACATTCTAGATTCGCGTATTTATTTCTGCCAGACTGCGAGTTCAACACAGTTAAACCGCGCCTGTGTGTTGGTGGTGGCCTAGTTGCTAAGTTCCGAAGTATCCAGATAACGACCATCCGGCGAAGCCATGGTGAAGAGAATAAAAAGCAAGGGAATGCGTTCGAGTGTTACATCGTGTGTCTGACGGTTCTTTGAAGTAAGAAATTTGTTGATCCATGCAGTCATCTAGAGCCACCCAAATGCACGCACATGTGTTTACATTCATCAGTTTCTCTCGAAACATAGGAACCGGGTCCTGCCTTCGCTATCATTTACATTGATAATCGGCGGATGTACGTTTTTAAGGTATTCGATTTTCAGTATCCCCATTCTGAATCCGCACTGAGCAACCCCCTTAGAAATTTTGTAGCTGTTTTCTAGTCAGAACACAAGCGGTGACCCATACTTATGTCTTTTTCGAGTAGTTTTTCGAGTAGTTCGAGTTGTACGGACGCGCAGGCTATCTGTGTGCCTCTACTGAATCCAATTTAGATCGCTGTCGTTCTTGATAGCAATCACTCCCGAGCCGTCCGACTGCCTGGCATATATTTTTTCTCCCCTGCTCAAGACATACTTTCATCCGGCAGCTTTGTTCTTAGCTACAGCCAAGCTCAGAAGGCGCTGAAGAAAGGGACAAAGGTGGTCATTGAAGAATACCGGTGATGTTTATGTGTTTCCGAAGTCTTTGCTGCTAAGTCGCAGTTTCCTTGCTTTTTCAACCAGTGTGTACGTTGTCTGACGCCTAGTGAATTGTACGATAATTTTGTTTGGCTTAGATTTCGAGGCAGTACGGTGACACGCCTCTATGTCCTCGGCATCAATCGGCACGCCAGTGAGCACTCCAAGTTTACATGCAATGTCAGCGATGTCTTCATCGAGGCTATCTTCTATTCCTTTGATTTCAATGGTTTTTCTGCGCGAGTACTGCTCTGAGAACACTAGGCGGGACTCAGCATCAGCGAGGCGGGTATGGGTGGCCTGTAGTGCAGTACACAATGCACTGTTCTCTTCTTTTAGGGCAGAATTCTCAGCCTTGGCAGCATTAAAGTTTTCCCCCATTTCTTCAAAGATGCCGTTCATGTACTTCAGGCTCCTAGCATGTTCGGAGAGTTCACCTCGAAGTGTCCTAATTTCTACACGCAAGTCACGCTCTACAGCTTCTCGCGCAGCTTTAATTTCAAGGCGGAGTTCATCACGCAAGTCAATCATCTTATGCGACATGGCCCCTTTAGCACAACCAACAACCACAAACATAGACAATGTAACGCAATAATGGCAGCACTGGCAGCAGACAGAACATGCAATAACCCTGTACTAACAGAAACCGAGATTTTGTAAAACCAACCTGCAAAATGTGACAGATAAGGAGTCAGGCCGAGAACGATGCGCTGCCACTGCCGCCAAGAAACCGTCGTGTGTCCAGCCGCTCCTTTTAAGCGGTATCCAGTCGTCGGTGGCGCCGCATAGGATGCGCAGAAGCCAGTCTTTACACCCAGGGCACAGCAGCACGGTGGATTCCGGTCACTCTTCTTTGAGCCTTGTAACGGTGTGAGCAGCTGCAAAATGTGACAGAAAAGGCGTCAGGCTGTGAACGATTCGCTGCCACTGCCGCCAAGAATGTTCATGTTCTATACTAGAAAAGCTACGAAAAAAGTGATTTTCTTAGTTTTATAACCAATGCATCCCTTTTCATTTAGCACTGCTCTTGAGTGATAATGTAATAGTGTACATGTCTTGCGTTTTTAGATTTTTAACAGGAGCTGATTTTCTTAAAATATATAAATCATGACCCAGTACTTAGCCTGATACGCCTCGGCCATTTCTCATTCCTGAGACAAATGGTGAGGTCCTTGCCCTAGCAAGGATGACCGCTGAGGTTACCCGACCCCCTTTAAAAGTTTTTTAATAGTACCCATTTCTAGAATATTTTCCTTCATCATCATGAGGTAATCATAAGTATTTAAGCACTCTGCACCACCGACGATTTTCACATTCCTGTAAAGTTATCCAAAAATTACTCCTATACCACGAACTTGGCGCATGATGGCCTTAGTTGTCAATGCGCCATAAAACCCAACACAACCGAAAACAACACCTCTGATAGAACTTGGCCGCAGCGGGGAAAAGAGTGAGCGTGAGCTCGCTACTTCGTAGGCTTCGTTAGTAGCCGGCGATGAAGCTAGCTGTGCATATTTTGGCGGTATCTACTGTATTTCAGTGTCTTCAAGCATATCTTCTAACTTTGTGACGATAGCCTATATTTTTCTTTCGTTTTTCTTTTCCAGTTTGTTCGCCAATGAGGGTATGTGCTACGTCGATTGCGCTAGTTTAAGAACGATCAACTCATCCATCTAAACACTTGAAATAACAAGAAATTGCATTGATTTTCGCAAATTGAGCCTCCGAATAACAACGCTTGCTGCCACAGCATGGTTCATTTGCCCGATATCTCGGCTCCCAGTTTCAGGACTGACACTAGGACCAGCGCTGTCCCAACGCGTGAAGCACTTGTTCCAGTGCCATGAGTGATATACCAGTGGAAAACCAGGGCGGCAGAGAACATTCCAGCGTGTACATTTATCCTACTAGCGCAAACAGTGCCTTCCCATCCCAGCCGCAGTGAAATCCGCCGACAGCCAGTGTTCCCGGCAAAAACCAGCGCAAAAACGATACAGGTTTCGTGTGGAAGACGATCGAGGACGCTGGTTTTTGCAGATTGGATGTAATACATTTTCATGGCAAAAAGTGAAGTACTTAAACTGCAGCACCTTAATTTATTGAGCGAGCTTCCTCGAAACAGTGGAACCGAAGCCTACATCAAATTAAAGGTTAGACACCAATGTCTGCTAGGATGCGCAGGATCGGCCAGACTGTTGCTTGTGTATCAACTCGTCACGAACTGTATTTGGAGGCTAACGATGTGGTCAGTCGTTGAACATGTGTTCTAAATTCAGATTTCTGGATTTCAAGCTCATGGGATTCGTGGAGAAACATTACCTTATATTCAATACAGTTTCAAAAAATTTGGAGAGACAACTGGCGAGTGCTGTCGCTCTAGAACTACCAGGAGCGGTTGTGCAGCTTTCCAGATTTCAGGAATGGCCAATTAACAGCTGTTTTCTAAGCTTCGGGAGTTTTTCTCAATTGCAATAATTTGTTAAGAACTGCAAAAATGCCACGACGTCAGCTTCGAAGAGGTGAACCACTAATTCGTAATGCGCCATTAGGTCCAGGTTCTGTTTACCAGCCGACAGTGTTTTATAATATTCTTGTGCAATTAGGATATTTGAAGGCTCATTTTAACTACCGGTTTTCGGAAGTATTTTGCATTTTAGCTGTCTTTTTCTGATTTAAAGATGAATGTGTGCAATGTGAAGAACTAGAAACTGTAGAGAAATTTTTCCCTAGTATGTCTGCTTGTTCATCAATACATGTTTGGGTACATGAGGTTTTGAGAAAAGGAATCATGGACGGCGAGCAGCTGTCATATAGTTAACAGACTTGGTCTCACATTTGCTTTTGTCTCATTGAACTGTATTCAGGTGATAAATAGTTTTGCCGTGAAGGTTTCTCCTCACTCCTCACTCACGTCAGAGCACGCAGCTGGTGTGCGCGCCACGCGCCTGCATTACGCTAGCATTTCGAGTCTTGAGCGTGGCGACAAGCCATCCGCCTGGCGGCTGAGGCCGTGAAGCGACAATGTGTCTTCACCAGACCTTAGTTTGCGAGGCTCCTAAGTAGGGCTCCCTTAGGCCTACGTGCCGGGGGGTCCAAAAAGGAGTTTCATTTCGGTGGAAATAAACGTTTTGATGATGATGATGATGGCGGTGCCGTAGCCACGGTGGCAACTGCCGGCGGCGTGACAGAGAATGAATCCACGTCCAGGGACGTAGATGAAGAAGGAACGCCCAGCGGAACGCAGTGGTGAAAGACTGGCTTTGCAAATCGACTGAGCGAGTTCCACTCGGCCAGCTGTAGATATCACGTCATTCCAAGTTTAACCAGACCTAAACCACAACCATTTTTAAGGCGAAAGCCTTTAGTGGCTCATACTCGCGGCCATGGATCTGTCATCCGCTACACCCAGCAAGAGAAAAATATCTTCGAGCACGGTGTGATTCGAACCACCACCCTTCTATTCCTCAACCGAGCGTGCTGAAGAATACGCTACTTCGGGCCAACGCATGTGTAGCTCTACTTGTCTAGGACGCTGGAGAGTGTTTGCAGAAAGGCATCGAATCAGACAATTGCCTCCCAAACGCCCTCCAGTTTCTCCAGCATTTAAGGTTCACAAACAATTGTTGCCTAAGGCTTTAGCCTCACCGCACTATAGCTCAACAAAGTGTCCTCTGAATTTTTAACACTACTAAAATACAATCCGCTCTAGAAGTCGCAGTTCCTTGACCTTTCCATTGGTTTATAACAAGCAATACCAAAGCCGCATACCACTTATGAGGAAAGTTACCGATGTATAGCAGCAATAGTCAGTCTTTCTACCCAGGCACAGGTGGCCAAAAGAAGCAGTAGCTATTGGATATTAGATTAAAACATTGCTGCAGGAAAATGCGAGGAACAAAATGCGAAATAATTACGGCCTCGTGTCCCGTTTTATGGGGTTGATAAATGAGAACGGTATTGTATTGTTGTGCAGAGTATTGTATTGTTGTGCACAAATACAGGGCCTGTTAGGTATCGAACTCCGAAACGCTTTTTCTAAGCTATAACTTACCCACAAGTGCCGGAGCGTTTCTATAGTCGGATACAAGTTAAGTCTGCAGTGAAGCTGCGCCCACATTCAGGACCGCCGGGAAGAATTCTTCCACGACAAAAAAGTAGACCGTAGTTAAAGCTTTTCTCGTCACCTTAACAAGAAGTAATCGCAAGAAAAAAATTATGAGCTCCAGAATTTTGATACATTGCTCATTTAATTAAGTCAAATATTGAAAAAGCCGATTTGGTTTACTGTTGTGTTTGGCTAGCGCAGCAATACAGGACGCCGCTGACAGTGGTCCAATGTTAGCAACTGCTGATTTTTTAAAGTTGTATCCTACTATAGCATTTTCTGCATCCAGCACTGTGCCAGCAGTGTGTACTAAGATGCGCTGCGTTGTATAGCAGTAAAAACGCTTGCCGTAGGAGTCAATACGTATGCACCATGTACATCGACAGCAGCTGGCAGCATCGATGCCATCGAGTTACCCTGCCACGCCGGCCCACAAGTGACCGATAGAGGGAGCCCCCAATTGGTCTCCATTAGGTTCGCTGATAGGCCGCAACGTCTATAATGCCGCGAATATTTGCAGTGTGTTCGTTTTTCAAATCTGCCGCCACATCACTTTATCGCTTTGTTTGCTACGCAAGACGCGACTAGATTTATCTCGATTGATCGCAGCCACGCAGAGCTGATTCTACGTTGTTCCGGAATGTTCTAGTAACTTTGCGCTCTTTATCTCGAAAGTTCGCTATCAGCTTTAAATTGAGCACGGCCGACAGCGGCCGGCATTCTGTTCGACGACCGCCGAGCACGCTTGTCGCTTCGCCGAGTGATTCAGTCCATTTTGGGTGCAAGTCAGCCCAATAAACAGTTCTTTTAAAAGACCCTTTCGTCCGTCTACATCGCTGCTTCGACTGCCGTCACCACTACGTGACATCTGGTGGAGGTGCGGGGTAGCCTTCCATGTTCCGGACGCCCCCTTCAAGTCGTGAAGCCAGCCCTGAGCGCTTCGCACCCGAGTACGAGCCAGCAGCTCAGCGAGCCAGCCGACATCTCCAGGGAGAGGAGCCTGAGTTTTGGAAACTGCCAGACCGCGCAAGACAGCGAAAAGACGCGGCTACGAGCACCGCAACCTCGCCGAAGATGTCGACACCGATCATACTGCAGCAGCCGCGGGTGCCGCCAACTTTCAATGGATCCCTAGGCGAAGACCCTGAAGAATGGTTGGATCAATTTGAGCGCGTGGCGTCATTCAACAAGTGGGATGATGCGGCAAAAATTGGACACGTGTTCTTCTCATTGGATGGCTCCGCACGCACGTGGTACGAAAACTACGAGTCGTCCCTTATGACATGGGAGCTATTCAAGAGAGAACTATTGAAGGTATTCACCAGTGTCGTGAGGAAAGAAAGAGCCGAACGACTCCTCGAGTCCAGGATCCAGCTTCCGAATGAGCCCGTCCGCGGTTACGTCGAGGAGATGAAGCGCCTATTTCGCCGCACCGACCCCGGGATGACCGAGGAAACGAAAGTTCAGTTTCTAATGCGCGGCGTAAAAGAACAACTCTTTGCAAGCCTCGTCCACCAGCCGCCAAAAACAGTAGAGGAATTCATGCGAGAAGCCTGCACGATTGAGAAGACCCTCGACGTCCGAGCTCGGCAGTACAATCGCCCTTCCTCTGCCTGTGCAATCCGTTCGGACACACCGGCCACCACCAGCGACAGCTTGCGGGAAGTTATCCGCGAAATCGTCCGAGAGGAGCTACGCCGATTACTGCCATCCTCCCCACAGCCACAAGCAGTGACTCTGATGGACGTGGTACGGGAAGAAGTGCAACAGGCACTTGGCACCCCGACGGCCACAGAACCCCAGGCCAAGACCTACGCCGCTGCAGTAACGACTGCCCAGCCCCAACGACAACCCCCACGTCCTCCCCGAGATGAGCCACTTGTTCCACAACGCCGACTCCCAGCCCCCGCCCGCCCAGCCTATGACCGACGCTCAAGCCCCAGGAAATGCGACGCCTGGAGGACTTCCGACAACCGGCCGTTGTGCTTCCATTGCGGTGAGGCCGGCCATATACTTCGTCACTGCCCGTACCGACGTATCGGTCTTCGAGCATTTGCCATTAGCGCCCCACGACCACGCTTCGGGCAACGTCCGCAGGAAATCGACGAGTACCTGCGTCGAGAAGAGTACACGCCGAACCGCTTTTCGCACTCACCATCGCCGTCAACCTCGCGCTTTGGGTCGCCACGCCGCAGCTACGCAGCCGCGGTACGAGGAAGGTCTCCCAGCCCCCGTAGGGGAAATTGAAGGCAGCAACCTCTGGAGGTGAGGTTGCTCTAGAGCGAAACACCGAAGATCATCCACCGACCACGCCCCATGAAGACGCTGCACCCGCGATACCGCATGAAGAACCGGCACTTGCTGCACCGACGCCGCACACAATGAGAACCCCGACCACGACGCAGGCTGCCTTGAAAACGATGCCGCTACCCAGAAGAGCTTCGACCACACGCCCCACCCGCGACTCGCATACGCGACGAAGCCGTGACCCGACGCCAAGAGCGACGTGCAATGCAAGAGTCAGGACCTCTGACTTAGAAGTGCCTATCGACGGCCGGAACGTTACCGCTCTAGTCGACACAGGAGCCGATTAGTCGGTGATGAATGGAACATTCGCTGCGCAGCTGAGAAAAGTCACAACGGCTTTGGACGGCCCACAAATTCGCACCGCAGGGGGCCACCTCATTAGCCATCAGGACGATGCACAGCGCGAGTGACTGTCAAAGGACATACCTATCCTGCGACCTTTGTTGTGCTACCGCAATGCTCCCGCGAAGTGACCTTGGGTATGAATTTCCTTAATGAGCATAAGGCGATCATCGACCTGTGATCCAAGCTGATCACGCTTTCGACGGACGAAGCCATCGCTTCGATGAAAACTCGGGAAAATCACGTTGCCCTGAGTGTCCTGGAGGAAGAAGTGAGCGTCCCACCCCGATCAAGCGTTATCCTGACCGTAAGCGCTACGAAAGCCATTAACGCTGAAGCCATCATCGTGGGCAACATGCAGTTGCTTCTAGACCGAGGAATCAGCATCGCAAGAGGCATCGCACATTTCCGCAATGGCCATGCCGAAGTACTGCTGAGTAACCTCAGCGAAGAATACCGGCACATTAACAAAGGAACGACGATTGCTTTCTTCGACGAAATATCTGACGTACGAGACTCCTTCGCCCTCTCCGACCCCTCCGCAGAAGATTCGCCTGACCAAGAGAACTCGCCCACTTTCGACATCAACCCAGCCCTGCACCGGAACAGACAAGACCAGATCCGCAATCTGCTTCAAAGCTACAGTGAGTGTTTTTCGACATCGCCGAAGGTGCGACAGACGCCAATTGCCAAGCATCGCATTATAACGGATCAACACGTCCGACCTCTCCGTCAAAGCCCCTACCGTGTGTCACCGCGAGAACGACAAGCCATCCGGGACCAAGTCGAAGAAATGCTTCGCGACGACGTCATCCAGCCTTCAAACAGCCCATGGGCGGCACCGGTTGTTCTAGTGAGAAAGAAAGACGGCGCACTTCGATTCTGTGTGGATTACCGCCGCTTGAACAACATAACAAAGAAGGACGTCTACCCCCTCCCCCGCATCGACGACACACTGGACCGCCTCTGCAACGCCAAATATTTCTCATCAATGGACCTCAAGAGCGGCTACTGGCAAATTGAGGTCGACGAAAGAGATCGCGAGAAGACAGCATTCATAACTCCGGATGGGCTGTTTGAGTTCAAGGTGATGCCATTTGGTCTCTGTTCAGCACCAGCGACGTTTCAGCGAGTAATGGATACAGTGCTGGCAGGCCTGAAGTGGCAAATTTGTCTTGTATATTTAGATGACGTCGTTGTCTTCGTCTCGAACTTTGAAAAGCACCTCAAAAGACTTCGAACAGTACTAGACGCAATCAAGTCGTCTGGCCTAACCTTGAAAGCAGAGAAATTCCACTTTGCCTACGAAGAGCTGCTGTTCCTAGGCCACATCGTTAGCAAGGAAGGTGTACGCCCAGACCCGCAGAAAACAGCTGCTATTGAACAGTTTCAACCGCCGGCCGATAAGAAAGCAGTGCGCAGATTTCTCGGACTATGCGCATATTACCGACGATTTGTGAAAACCTTTTCGCGCATCGCCGAGCCCCTGACCCAACTGACGAAGGCAGACGTGCCGTTTAAATGGGAAGCGCCGCAAGCAGAAGCCTTCAAAAAACTTCAGCGTCGTTTACAGTCCCCACCGATCCTTGCGCATTTTGATGAAAACGCCGATACTGAAGTTCATGCCGACGCAAGCAGCGTGGGTCTAGGCGCCGTCCTCGTTCAAAAAAGTGACAGGCTGGAGAAAGTCATCGCATACGCTAGCCGTTCCATCTCCAAGGCCGAGGCTAAATATTCGACAACTGAGAAGGAGTGCCTTGCCATCATCTGGACTACGTCGAAATTCCGCCCCTACCTTTACGGACGACCGTTCAAGGTGGTCAGCGACCACCACGCGCTCTGCTGGCTTGCCAATTTGAAGGACCCCTCTGGCCGACTCGCTCGATGGAGTCTGCGTCTTCAGGAGTTTGACGTCACCGTCGTTTACAAGTCCGGGCGCAAGCACTCTGACGCCGATTGCCTCTCACGAGCCCCTGTAGATGCACTGCCGCCGGACGACGATGAGGACGCCTTCCTGGGACCCATCAGCCCCAGCCCAGCTCTTTTGCTCAGCAGCAACGCTCGGACCCCGACCTAAAAGGCCTCATCGAGTACCTGAGGCAAGGTCTCTTCAACCCCCGCTTTATTCAAGCGAGGACTTTCTTCCTTCTGTGTGCAGAACGAGGTCCTTGTGAAGAAGAACTTTACAGCAAACAAAACAGCCTACCTCCTTGTTGTACCTACTTGTCTCCGCGAAGAAGTTCTACAGGCTTCACAAGACGAGCCGACAGCTGGACATCTCGTGTTTACTCGCACCTTCCGCCGCATTCAAGACAAGTATTACTGGCCCCGACTGTCTGCCGATGTCGCACACTACGTGAAAGCCTGCCGAGATTGTCAGCGACGAAAGACTCCTCCCACACGACCAGCAGGATTTCTGAGCCCCATTGAACCTCCCTCAAGGCCATTTCAGCAGATTGGCATGGACTTGCTTGGCCCTTTTCCAACGTCAACATCTGGAAATAAGTGGATCATCATAGCGACCGACTATCTGACCCGCTACGCCGAGGCGAAAGCCCTACCGAACGGAACAGCAGCAGAAGTCGCCAAATTTTTCGTGGAGTGCATTCTTCTTCGACACGGCGCCCCCTATGTGCTCATCACGGACAGAGGAACAGCATTCACGGCGGAACTAACGCAAGCCGTCATGCGCTACAGCCAAACCAGCCACCGGAGGACAACTGCATACCATCCGCAGACCAACGGACTGACCGAGCGCCTGAACAAAACCATCGCCGATATTCTCGCTATGTATGTCGATGCCGAACACAAAACCTGGGATGTCATCCTGCCTTACGTCGTCTTCGCCTACAACACCGTAGTGAAGGAGACCACCCAGATGACGCCTTTTAGGCTCGTCGATGGCAGGGAGGCCACGACCAAGCTAGACGCCATGCTGCCCAACGTTACAGAAGAAGAGAACGTCGACGTTGCCGCCTACCTTCAACGCGTAGAAGAAGCTCGAAGGCTTGCCCGATTACGGATCAAAGATCAGCAGCGGTCCGACGCCAGACGCTACAACTTACGAAGACGCAATGGGGAATACAAGCCAGGAGACCAAGTCTGGGTGTGGACGCCCATTCGCCGCCGTGGATTGAGTGAAAAGCTTTTGCGCCGCTATTTCGGCCCGTACAAGGTTCTCCGTCGGATGGGTGAACTGGATTATGAAGTCATCCCTGACGCAATGACTGCATCCCAGCGACGCCGCGTACGACCAGAAGTTGTCCATGTAGTCCGTCTGAAGCCGTATTATGCGCGCTAAAGGCCGCTGCATTTCCATGCTCTATTTTCGCAAGATCTGTTTTTTTTCCTTACTAGTCGCATTATTTGTTTCAATGCATCGGGTCGATGCTTCTTTGAGAGGGGAGTAATGCCGCGAATATTTGCAGTGTGTTCGTTTTTCAAATCTGCCGCCACATCACTTTATCGCTTTGTTTGCTACGCAAGACACGACTAGATTTATCTCGATTGATTGCAGCCAGGCAGAGCTGATTCTACGTTGTTCCGGAATGTTCTAGTAACTTTGCGCTCTTTATCTCGAAAGTTCGCTATCAGCTTTAAATTGAGCACGGCCGACAGCGGCCGGCATTCTGTTCGACAACCGCCGAGCACGCTTGTCGCTTCGCCGCCGCCGAGTGATTCAGTCCATTTTGGGTGCAAGTCAGCCCAATAAACAGTTCTTTTAGAAGACCCTTTCGTCCATCTTAATCGCTGCTTCGACTGCCGTCACCACTACGTGACAATAGTCAACAGCGTCCAGTCGTCAGGGCCGACGACTCCACTCTCGAGTTGACGATAACAGAGTCCTTTTGTCTCGGGCGATAATCATTTTCTTTGTGCTCGTGCGTGTGCTGGCATCGAAATCAGGTTCAGTGCAGCTGCTCACGTAAATAATGTTGAAACTGTTGCACCTCGCTCCCGCAAACGTCTTGTGCACTAAAACACTTTGATGTTCTTTTGTGATAGGATGCGTCAGCTCGATCAACAGCTTCAACCACACCCGCAGCTCTCATACAAATGATTCAAGTGTTAAATATAACAACACGCACAAGATACTTACGTTCCCAATTCCAAATACGTTCCTTATCGTTACCTTGATGCAAGTGGCTGCGGAGAGAACGTACTACATTATTAACATTGGTTCGAAAAAAGTGCTCTTCAAGTTCAAAATCACTGAGCAGCCAATTAACAATAATAGGAAGCATGCTACTCAAAGCAAATAGGTACAGAAAAGAAATAGGTTCAGTTGAGTAGCTGCTTATGGCAAAGCGCGACCAGCAGGGAGAGACCTATGAGGAGTCCCTCGTTTAGCAGTTCACAACGGGAAGGGAAGAATCAACCGATGTTCACTTTCTAAAATGTTTCGCTGACATACAAGGTGCTGGTCAAATGTTTAAGGGAATGCCAAAGATGGAGTCGGTTTGTGATAATGGAGTAATTACTCATTGGAATCCACCCAAGCGCAGCCATGCGGCAACAATGGAAAGCTATACAGCTTCCTCAAAAACTTCCCAGGTAAAGAAAAATTCGTCCTGGTCCGGGGTTCGAACCCGGAACCACCGCTTGACCGGAGCAGTCGCTCTACCAACTGAGCTAACCGGGACGCCATAGCTTGCCATGAGACTATAAGCTTGCCGTCCCGGTTAGCTCGTTTTCCTTCAAATTTGTGATGTGTCCGTCGAATAAAATCAGTTGTAAGTTAGCGCTTGTCCCGTACCCTGTCGTGTGTGTGTGTTTCGCGCAGGTACCATGTCTGAAGTATTGAGCCAACTAGCCCGACAACACGTTCCACTTAGAAGAGCGGCTGTAGCCGTACGGCTACAGTATGGGTGGATGCCAATGAGTAATTAGTCCCTTATTATACAAGCTGTACAAGGAACAACACGAACTAAACGGAAGGAACACGTTCTGCGCTACTCTGCAGGTATACCTGTCAGATTGTGACTGTGCCAACACGGCCGGCGAGTATGCCAGAAGTATGCCGACCATGGCCACAAACGGCGCCATTGCTGAAGCGTGGCTCGTGTAATGACTGTGGAAAGGTAAAAGTTGTATTACATCCTAATGCTGCTTAGCGCTCTCAAACAGCCTCGCAGCATGTGTCCAAAACTCCATGGACAAAGCTCGTTTATATGAAGCCCTCATGAGCATCTTGGGATACTACGCATTAACATTTCTGGCACGTGCGTCACCGTTGTGATGGATGCTGCGCATTGCACGTGTCAAGGCCTTTTGCAATCTTAACGTAAGCAGCTCTTACACCAGGCACGCGCCATTCCATTGTACTGTATGTGATCTTGTTAAAATAAATTCATTTGATTTTGGCTTCCGAAAAATAAGTGCATCTGAAGGATTTATTTTTAACTTCATCAGAAAAATATGTGCAGCTGCAAAAAAAAGTGGCTGTTTTCAACTTTCAAGCTACGCCGTAGTGCGCTCCCTGCGTCACTGTACCGTGAAGGGTTGCCGCGAGAACAGAGCGATGAAATGAGAGCAGTATATCACATCGCAGCTACAGGTGCTCTGTCGACTTATTTTAAAAAAGCGGGGAAGTGGAAAAGTTCCAGATTTTTCCTGTTTCGGCAATTATTCTGCAGGTTTCCGCGCGTGCACACAAAGCGTGTGCTGATGCGAGCAGGTAAAATTCGGTGGCCTTTTTTAACCGTTTAGGTTTGGCACGACTTGTTGGCTTCGCAAGGCTTATTTTTCTCACTCCGTCATAAATAACGCTTTGAGCAATACATAAAGGTAGGGAAAATAGAATAGAGAGTGCTGCCAATTCATTTTAGAAATTCCTGGCACGTTTGTATTGATGTTGTTGAGCTCTTTATAGACGAAACGTTACTTTGGGACGAAGTTTTTTTTTTCATTTAAATATATGAAGTTGTCCAGTGTTGGATATCAAAGGAAATTTTTTCAAGCGTTTTATTTCTTTTTTGCTTCTCTGTGTTCTTGTGTATACCAAACTTTATGATTTTCTTTTCCCACTCCAGAGAACGGTGGAATGGTATGTGCGCAGCGTTATTAATATGATTGTGAAAACTTCATAATGTCATCTACAGTGAGATTATCCGAAGCTATTTTATCGAGTCTGACCTTTCCTCTTAACTGTACCGAGTCCGCTAAATGCGGTTTCCAACGTCGTGGTTCTGTTGGTAGGACTTCCGGTGAGGATGCTAAGGTGATCAGTTCAGGTAGATGATTACTTCCATATTGGTTGGCTGAGACATTTCATTTAAAATATGTTAAAGCAAAGGATAAACTAAAGGAAAAATCTTTAGAGCTCAATTTGCTCAACTAGGGAAACAATATGTTGGCTTTTTAGGTGTTTAGTAGCAAATTTTACTACACACTATAAAGTCATCAATAACCTGTCCTCTAGCGTCGGTGTTCTCAGTACCCAAAAAGCTGCAGTGCGCGTTAACGCCTCCTAATATTAAATACAGCTCTAGTAGCTGCTCTAAATGGCCTAATTAATCACTGGTTAAAGATGTGGCTGCAGATATACACAGCACATTGTAATTGTTCTAAATGTATGTAGGATGGTGGCCACAAGTTCTAAACTAGCTTTAAGCTTATGTTCTCGAGCTGCGACTCTATTTTTAACTATGACAGCGACACCGCCCGGGAGCCTGCTTGCCTGCTCTAGGTCGCGGCGGGAGACTTTGTAGGTTTTGAGAATATTTTTTTTTGTTTAGAAGCTAAGTTCGTTTCCTGTAAGCACAAGGCCAACGGTGACTGTTCCCTTATGTTTTTTTATGTCATTTAGGTTATGAAAAAGTCCCCTGCAGTCACAGTGTGTGGAAGACATCTTGTATTATCTGTGTGAAATGAAAGAACTAGGTTTTCCTGTCAGGCGCCTTGAGTGAGGGCTTCTCTTTTCTTTGTCGACGTCCATTGGATGCAGACGGCACAGGTCTGCGCGCCGTCGGATGCACGGACGCTGGACGTCCGTGCACATCTCAAGGGGGAAGTACATTTTGGCCAGGTGCGCGCAGCCTGTTTGGTGGCCGGTGGTGCAGCGCGCGCTGCTGCCACCCTGGGCAAGGGCGGGCCTTCTCCAGGCTCTCTGTGTGACCTGGGGAGGCGCCGAAAGCCTCTGTAGGGCTGTGTCCTGTTGCACCACACAGGGGAAGCTAGGTATATGCATCAATGAAACTTGCTTCCGCGCTTCCCTGAAGGTTATATTTTGTTTTACTTTGTGAAAATTTCCTGCTCCTATTTCCATACTCGTTAGGCACGTAAGTACGCGGAATGGCTGACCTCATTATTTACGCATTGATGTGGTTCAACAGTGCAGTTACCGCAGTGATTTCATGGGAAGCCCATTTGGCGCATGTCTGTTGGCCCGTGCAGCTCTGAGAGCCTTTGCCGTACCGTTGGCAATCAAAAGCAGCGTTGTGGATTTGGTATTTATTGCTGGAGTTGGAGCTTTATGCAGCCCACTTCTAGAGAGTCTGGCAGTGAACTTTTGAGGCAAATGTCCGGACAACGTGTTTCGGAGGTATTTCCTGTTTGTCTCGCCTCATTTTTATTCTGTACACGTTGATTTCAGTAGTTGTTTGGTTACAATATTAAGGTCGTCGCCTTACATGACTCCAGGCACTGTATTCATTCATCGTGTTTTGTTGGGTTTAACGGCGCATAAGGAACTAAAGCTATCATGCGCAAGCACAAGATATAGGAAAATTGTTTTCGGCAGATTTTCGCAAATATTGTTGAGACGGGAGAACGGATGGCAGTAAAACGATTTATTGACCACTGGCCTAGTGCGAGCGCTCCGTCCCGCGCCACTGCCAGCTTCGTCTTCTTGGTCACATTATAAGAAATACATGGTGCTGCAGAAGGCGTAAAAAGTTAGTTCGGACTGCATAGTAATAAGAGAGGAAAGAAATTTTATAAATGGCTAATAGTACAAGTTTTAAAGAAGGTCGGGTAACCTCAGCAGCGGTACTTAGCTGCAAACCAAATAAAGACCTCAGCCTTCTTCTCAAGGATGAGAAAGTGGCGGAATGTATCATATAAAAAAGTGACGCAGTGGATCAAAATTTATAGGCCCTCAAGAATGGCTGTTCCTTTTACAAAGCTAGAAACACCAGACACGCTAACAATCCCGTTGTCACTAAAGATCAGCGCTGGATGTAAACAAAGGCATTCATTATAAAGCTGAGTAAAGTGCTTCTTTCTTAGTTTTCTGAGTTTTGAACATGAGGATAAAATACGGCTTTGTGAGAGCTTGTCATCTTACCTTTCGCAAAGAGGCTTGCCTTGTATCGTCAGTAAGAGGTTACGTGCAATGTTATTAATGAGGCGGTGACATAAAATACTTATATAAACCGGTCCTGGTGCCTACAGTTATTTGTATTCATCCAGGACGTGCTTTACAAAGTGCAGCTCCTTAACCTTGTTGTCCTATGAAGCTTGCCATTTCGCTCTTGGTTTATTTTGGTCAAACTTCATGCAGCTTTTATGTTGTATACATCACGAAAGCCAATAGTCACAAAATGCAAGGAGCATAGGAATGTCTTTTTTTTTAATTCGTGGTTTTTCATTGATAGAAAATTAATAAAACGAGAAAAAACCACATGTCGCCGGTTGGATCCGAACCAAGTTGTTTAAAATGCCTTCACCAATTCAAAAAAGACTGCAAGGTGATTCTGTCTCGTGTACAAATGCTTCTCGGACTGCGTTTTAGATGTGGATGAGGTGGCGAACTGTGGAGACTGCTTTTTAAAACCACATTGATGAACATCAAGAAGCTCACGGTATCGGCGAACGAACATTAAGATCGAGAACGCTTTCAAAACATTTGTCAAGACAACTTGTAAGGGCTGTAGGCGTGTAACTTCCAGGGGAGGCTCATTTGTGCTGTCTCTCGTAGGAAGTCTTTGTTTTTCGGCTGTGTATTTGCATTTTAAGAATGACTGTGTGTAGTGTGAGAAACTAGAAACTAGAAAAAATGTTGACCGAAAATATGGGCTTGTTCTTTATTACTTGTCTGTATTTCAGGGTCTGTCAGAAGAGAAAGTGTGAGTGGCGAATAGCTGACATTTTGTTTTCGAACCAGTTCCCACACTTTTTTATATTTCTCAGCCGTTTATGGAAGTCATATTAATTTGCCAAAAAAGTATTTTCATCACTAAAACGAACATATCAGCCTTCAGCTTTTGCCTGTCTGAAAATTCTCATGCGTTGGACACGAATTACGAAAAACACCAGGCTATATTTGTTATTTTTCTGGCCTCCTTACATTCTTGCTTCAACCATGCCCTCTGGTTCCGGCACACCACTCCTGTGGTCTGGGGAGTAGCAGGCGTGCAGCATCGATGATACACTGCGTGAGAATTTCATTGAGTTCATCTATACTAAGCGTTTCTGAGAAAATACTGTCTAAACTCGCTTTACCTGAAAACAATGCGCCGTCAGCTAAAAGCAGCGTGGTCCACTTGGGATTACTGCAGGTGAGGATGATAGGTTGATAAAAACTGGCAAATGAGCACTCCCATACGGGTTGTCTGAAACATTCTCCTTAAAGTCGCTAAAAGAGAGGGTGGACTAAAAGAAAGGGGATTTGAACAGCTCATTTTCCCTGAGGATAGAGAACAGTATGCAGGCTTATCAGAGTAGAACACACAGCCATTACAATACAGAATATAAATCGAACCAAGAGTGTCCATGAAAATCTCGCGACCTGCTACTCCAGGTTGCACAATGACGGCTATGCCTCCCGAGAGCCTGCTTTCCCCCTCTCGCTCACATTGGACGACTGATATTTCTTTAGCATCTTTGTGTGGCAAGGACCTAAACTGCTTTCTTGCAGACGTAAAGCAATAGGCGCGATTGAGTTTTAAATGTAGTATGTCATTATTACTATTTACGAGTCCTCTGCAGTTTCATTGTATAATGAAATCCATCTTAAAGTTGTGTGCCTGTGGAATGAAAACTAGAATAACTTTGTTTTGTGCTTCTGACTGGGTGCCTCAAATTTTTTTACCTATCCAAGAAGTCCCGACGTCTGTCCCACGTGGACGGCACGGGGCTGCCTTGGGCCGTGTTCATCGCCTCTGCAGAGGCACTGGGTGAGCGTGCAAATGTCGCGTTAATCTTCGATTTACGCCTCTGCCTGAAGGAAAAGTTCTATGGGGCACGCCGCCCCGGGTGTCTGCACGGCCCGCTTTGGATTTGGGGGAGTAGTGTTAGCATCTCCACATGGAGGCGCGGAACGCCCTGCCACAGGCTCACTATGTGGCCTGGACAGGTGCTGAAGCCTTGTGTGATGCGCCGCGCCCACGCACCGCATCGGCGACGGTCGTTTTTGCAGTGAAGGAAAATGTGTTTGTTAATTGCGCAAATCGCGTTCTTTATTCTTTGAAAGATATGTTTCCAGTAGTGTTCAGCGTGCTTATTTCTTTTTCTTTCTTCCAGGACAGACACGCCTTGGAGTATGCAGCACGGTCGCCGTCACAGTTTGCGCAGTGCGGGGCGCCGTCATATTCTTTCGATATGTTTGCTTTTGAATAACATTTTGCGGAAGTTTTGCGGCCGCGACAACGCTGTGAGCTGTGGCCAATCCACTGGAAATTGAAGCATCTGCGTGCGATGAGCATATATGGCCTTACATTCATATTTCGGTAGCTCACTCAAATGGTTACAGGCAATGTACTGGTGTTGAATCTGAGGACCAGGTGTTTTTTGTCGGTTTCCTTGTCATCCTTCCTCATCTTGATTCGGTGAATATCTTTTTCATCTTTCCTAGCGATACTTTCAGGCATTTATATTTCGGAGAGGTGTAATAATAATAATAATTGCTTTTGGGAGAAATGAAATGGCGCAGTATCTGTGTCATATATCGTTGGATACCTGTACCGCTCCGTAAGGGAAGGGATAGAGGAGGGAGTGAAAGAAGAAAGGAAGAAAGAGGTACCGTAGTGGAGGTCTCCGGAATAATTTCGACCACCTGGGGATCTTTAACGTACACTGACATCGCACAGCACGCGGGCGCCTTAGCATTTCGCCTCCATAAAATCGCAGCCGCCGCGGTCGGGTTTGAAACTGGGAACTCCGGATCAGCAGCCGAGTGCCCTAACCACTGAGCCACCGCGGCGGGTGGACAAAATCAATTTTTGTGATTGCGCCTCGGACAGTATTTAGACACCGGTGTGAAGTGACGGAGACAGGGATGTTTTCTATGGACTCAAGGTTCGAGAGTTTTGAATACTGCACAGTGTCGCGCAGGTAAAGAAGGAAGTCGCCGCTCGCCGTTTTGGATATGTTGTAGTCAAGGCCCAAGGCAAGTGACAAGCACTCTGATACTAAGAAAGAGGAGATGATTGTTTTTTCTTCTGGTTCGCTATGTACGACATGGAATCTCTGGAAGGTTATCTTTTTTTTCTGAAAAAGACAGCTGCTTCGTTTTGCCCGTTTCTCAGAGAGCGATCATGTTAGGAAAGGGGAAAGTCATTAAAAAAGATTGTCTTTCGATCGCGGTGCCAGCCAACCACAACGGAGCCCATCTAAGGAACGGGACATGAACCTGCAAGCACGTCCTACCAACACCAGCTGTACACCCGAACTATAACCAGATATGACGCAACTCAGGGTAGTTGGCCGCACAAGGTTAGTCCTCGCCGCTGGCAGAATTGAGCAGGAGACAGGAGGGGTGACAAGGGAATAGGAAAGTGAAAGATGGAGGGGAGGATAGAAAAATGCGACTGCCGATTTCTCCTGGAAGGCTCAGGCCGGGGGCGCCGTCTACAGGAAGTTGGGGTCAAAGTGGTGTGTTGCCTCCGCCGAGGGGCCTTCAAGGTCGAACCACTCGAAATGGGCTCCACCACCAGGATTCCCCTTTTCTCCGGACACGGCGCAGTCGCACGCAGCTGAGTATGGGTGCCCGGGTCTATGGTGGCGCACTGTTCACCATCATCCCTTTGCGGGGATATGCCTGCGAATGGTCAGGAAACCGTGGGTCACAAGTCACCATCACCGCGCGCTGATTTTTTTGTAGTATTTTTTGTATTAGACAGAATCGACCGATTTGGAAACCTCACTATACTGACTTATATGCTATAAAGAGAGAGAGAGAGAGAGGCTTTTTAATGAAAAAAAAACGGAGAATTTAGCCGGCGTTTAAACAGTGGCGTGCTACTCTGCGCGGGGAAGGGAATTGGGGAATAAAGGCGGAAGGAGAGCGGTACGGAAAAAATAAAAATAAAATAAATAAAAGGGTACAAAGAAAAAATTCAGCCATTAAATGTGTACTAAGGTGCCTCGGCGAGTAATGATGTTACATAAATGATGAAGGGCATAGTATGATAAATAGGCTAACAACGTTCACTGCAAAAAGAGTGCATGAGGGGAACGTGCAAGGGGAAATTAGAGCTTTTCAAGGTCGAATGTTCTTTAAATACGCAAACAAAAAGTTCATTGCATATTTATCTTGCCTAGGGCAGGCTAAGGGACTTAAAACACTGTCCATTGTTAGAGGCACTGGGGAGAGCTTTTCCATGCACTGTTCATAGCACGCGCGCTCGTCAGCATCTGCAGAGCACTCAAGCAGGGTATGTTCCAGTTTCGTTCGAGCCGCAGTTATCACAGTGCGGACTGTTCATTTGACCGAAACATCATCTGAAAACGTTTTAAATGCTGCGTTCAGGCGAAGTCGGCGATAAAAGATTTCCCGATGGCGAGGAATTCTGGGTGGGAGTCTTGATCTGAGGTGACGGTCGACTGAGTACAGAAATTGGTAGTGATGTGTCGGCAAATCCCAGAGCCGATACGTTTATTCATAAGCAAATCTTTTAGCCATTTGGGACCCATCCGATTTCGTATTCGGCTGGCATGTATCGCCGATGTTGACGACCTTTACGGGCCCCTTCACTTGCATTTTTATTGGCCAAAATGCCACAGTGTGCTGTCATCCACTGTAATGTTATGGAGTGGCCTGCAACAAGAGTCAAATGATGCATATACCAGATATCAAGGAAAAATGGGCTGATGATTTGTGTTCTTCTGCAGGTTGTACAGGATCTGCAGGAATCCTTTGGAGTCGGTAAAGATAACTCATCGGCTAGGGGATCGCCGCAGGACATAAGAAACAACTTCTTTAATGCCGTGAAGCTCAGCTGTCGTAGAGGAAGTCTTCCGCTGCAGTCGCTAATAAAGGAGATGGCTTGTAGAGGGCACATAAAGGCTACAGGAAGAGCATAATTGAATAATGGCAGTGAGTGGGCAAGTTGGTTTTCCATTATGATGGTGAAAGCGCTCAAAAGGACAAGGAAGACATGTCTCTCTTCATGGAATCGTAGCGCTGGCAGACAAGGACACAGAAAGGAGACGCACACGCAATTGCGCTTAACTGTCAACTTTATTTTGAACATGTATGATCCGTACCTTATATGTAACTGAAAGACATTAACACGCAAGCGCATCTACTACACAGATATGAAGGGTACAATCTCTAGTAGCCACGTTTTGATAATACATTCAGAGAGTGCTCGATCCCGACAAGAAGTAACCCAGGACGAAAAATCAGAAAATTCCCACGGCTGGGTCAATAAATGCCAACGCCAACACAGCAAACACGGTAACAAGGAAGAAGCGAGGCACAAACATAAGTAAGAAAAAAAAATGAGGCTCAAAAACAAGGAAGAAAGATGGTACAGGTGATGTGAAAAAGACGCGACATAAAAGAAGTGAAAAATGACATGGATGAGGCAACTATTAACGCGACAAAAATTCATGAAAAGGTAAAAACATGTGAAAATCTAAAAATGTACAAAAAGAATGCAGGCCAACAATCAACGCAGCCATAATAAAATAGGCTATAATAAAAGCAGGTAAAAGAAGGCATAAAAAAGGCTGTATAACAGCCAAAATTTCAATGCGGCGCTAAAAGCATGTAAAGGATGACGTCAGTGAGGCAACAATTAACAGGCCAAAAAAATATATATGATGAGAGCTCAGATGGGTAAGGTGGCTTCAAATGCAGTGCAATCATATTGACGCCGACAGGAATGTAATCTCTTTTTCTAGGAGGGCTGCTTAATAGCGGGGAGGGGCACGAGCGGCCGAGCTTAGCCAAAGCCAGAGTAGCAGTGAGTTAGGTGTACGCTGTATAGGAAGTGCTTCTTTCCTTGGATGACATGGCGGAGGTGGGTGCGCATAGTTTCCTGGGCGGCAATCACATCTAGCGGGAGACTGCCTGCTTCTGCTACTGTTCCTTGTGCAGAGGAGGAACCCTTTGGGAGGCCAAGGCATATTCGCAAGCAGTTGCTCCGCGCGGCCTCGAGAATATTATTGCTTTTTGGAAATAATCTTTGAAGCATTGGTAGACAATAGCGCAAGGTTCCTACAACTCAGGCTTTTTCAAGCAGAACCACTGAACGGCAGTTGCTGCCTCACCACGTTCCCGCCATAAATATGAAAACTTGCGGTGCTGCACTGATCCCCTCGCGAAGTTTTTTGGTCAGAGGTGATCACGAGAGATAACTGTCTATCACAACACCTAGGAATTGCTGTGATCGTACATAAGGTATGGACCGTCCACCTAGGAAGAGCGGATATTGAGTTATCTTTTTTCTTGTAAAAGCGATGGCAAGGCTGTTTTCTCGCGAGAGACGAAGACCACGGGGGGCCAGGTACATCTACATGTGCAGTAATGCTCTCTGAAGACGTTGCTGGGTAATATAGCGTGAACGGGACGCATTCCTGATGCAGACGTCATCTGCACAAATACTTATGCGCACTTCTCGCGGAATGTCTCTTGTAATGTGTACAAGTGTAATATTGAACCGTAGAGGGCTGAACACCGCTCCCTTATGTAGGCCACTCTCCTCTCCGTGAGAGTGTAGGGCTATCTAGAGTGGTCATAAAAATTTGTCCTTCTTTTATATAGTATCCAATTAATTTGTACAACTTTTCTCCGAGGATAAGACTCGCCAAGGCCGCGAGAATCGCGTGCTGAAAATGACACAAAGGCGGCGTTGATGCCAAGGAAAACAGCTATCGGGATGTAACCAGCATGAAGGAACTCTGCATGCGATGAGACGAAGGCGATAACAATATCAGTCGCAGACCTATTTTGTCAGAACCGTATCATTCCTTGGGGATACTCATTTCCGCTTTCGAGGAACAAAGTGATGCGTTTGTAGATCATTCGCTCCATGAGCTTACATACGCAGCTCAGCAGGGCGATGGGACGGAAGGATGCGTCCCTTGTCTGCAGATTACAAGGTTTCAGAACAGGAGCAATTTTCGCCAGCTTCCATTCTGTCGGGATATCACAAATCATCCAGGAAGAATTGTGATGTTCTAGGAGTCGAAGACTGGAGCTGTGGTGTAGCTTTGCAATTGCGTCATAGATCACCTCATCGTGACCAGGAGACGTGCGTCTGTTTGATTCCGCGATAGCTGTGGATAGCTCTTCAGTTGTGAAAGGCAGGTACAGCGCTGGTACTGCCACCTCTGGGATGCCTGATTGACCATCTGAAAACTTCTCTGCGGGTTTTGGCTAGAATCATTACATTTTGTACGAAACCCGAGACAGAGAAAAATACAGATTGGCAGCACTACACCAGAGGGGAGGAAAAAGGGGATGTTGTGCCCTCATACCACGGTAAGCTCAGAGCTGGGCGCTCAGGCCCACGGCTACAAACCAACCATCAGCACATTGGTATATCGAGGGGACAGTTTGTTTCAGGTCTCTGACATAAATAGAGAAAAAACGACCTTGAAAAAATTATTTCTCATTTTTGCAAAACCATGTGTAAAAGAGGCCGCGAGAGGCTCTCTCTCTCCACCTTTCCACCTGTGCTCAGATCCCTCGACACCCCTTAGAAGCAGCCGGACGTGAAGCATTATTTATGATGGAAGCAACCATTGGCCCGAACTTCTGAACACGTTAATTGCACAACAGTGCCGATGTGAAGGCTCCACATCTAAAAGCCGCGTTCGGTGCTCGAAATATCGAATGTTCCTCAGCCTGTGTTCACAGAATGACTTCTTTTATCTATTTTATAAGTCATGAACAACGGAATAATTACCTGAAGCGTACATTCTCACAACTAAACATTTATTCATGTCGAACGATCAGCTAGAAAAGGCAAGCAAATGCAGCAGTGTTTACGTTCATGTATCAGGTTTAAGGGGATATGTCCACAAATGTGGACTCGAATAAAATATGCTTAAATATGAATATTTTGCGTAATTTTTGCACATCACTTCTGCTTAGTCTACTGGTCGTCATTTGTGCAAAAAATTTTATTTCAGCAGATTTAATTGGCACCTGAAGGGGATACCATGCCTCTAACATTTGTAGAATTGTGTTGCTGCCCCAACATATTCAGTTACAGATTAAGTGCACAATCGAAGTGATACCCTTTTAGGCAGTGGTGAATCCTTGTCGAATTCCAAGATAACTGTTCCATGACGTAGCTCTCTGATCTTGCCACCGTCTTCAGGAATGTGAGCGGTGAGCCTCCTTGCTGAGATAACTCAATGGTCGCGTAGGTACTCTTGTATTTCCTCGTTTAAGTACGTTTGATTACAGCTAGTCCAGCCAATTTAGTGACGGCGAGAACGCGGTTGGTGGTGTGTAGTGTTGAAACTGTAAGTGTGAGGTTTGCATTCTTTTTAATTCGATGTCTGGGAACTTTTTCTTGAGTTGATGTTACAGCTGCCAACGATACGACGCTGAGGCTCACTTTCCATAAGCTTCCTCCTTCCGTGGTAGGTCTGAAGACGGCAGGAACACTAGCAGCTGTTTTTTTTTACAGAAGTGGGCTACTTGCCTTCATGTTTGGAAAAATTTCCGGGAAAGGGATGTATAATATTTACAAGTTAAATATACCCAACCTGCAGGATGAGTCCAAAATTAAAAAAATATCTATATTTACCGTTCACTACTTGGGAAGACAACACTCAGAATGAAACATTGATCGCTGTTTGAGTGCCTAAGAAAAATATTAAGTCTTGTTTATTATTTTAGGAGCAGCGCAACAAAAAGTGCAGAAAAATATGCGCGATGAGAGTGCAAAAAGTTGTCGGGTCATCAGTGTATCGACAAAAAGGCAGAAGGTGTTGTTGTCAGGTTTTTCTTCATGCTTTTCTCAAATAATATCGCGCGCAATTTGTTTTTTCGTGATACCCGTGGAGAGACAGTTCCGGATAGTCTTCTCAACCTAAAAATGAAAAGCAGGAAAGAAAAATATAGTTAGAGCCATGCAATCTGCAGGATAAATAATGGGCTGAACAGATGAGCTAAAATAAACAGCGTAAATGCCGCGGGTAGCCTGCAACAAGCCAATAAAACACTCCACTTCATCCCAAAACGATGTTCTTGACCTCACTATGGATGCCTCGACAACATATACCAGAGCACCAGCCTCGTTAGATACATAACGCCGGCCGTCTAGACAGTCACAACAAACATTGAGCAATTCTACGACCCATAATTTCGCCTTTTCTCTTACTTATAGAGACAAGGTAGGAAGTTCGGATTCTTGGCAACATGAAACAAAATTAACAAGGGGCGGGAAGAGAGCCTCCGTCCCCTAGGCAACATTTATACTTGGGGACTTCTATGCCACAGTGAAGTGCTCTAGTGAAAATGCTGACTACTGTTCTGAGGCTCTCTCACGCCCCATCGCCTGTGTCTGTGTTCTTCTCTGCCGTCCTCTCTATTAGCGATGTTAGTCATTTCCATCAACATTCACCAACTAGTTTGACTGAACCCTCGTCTTGAACATTTTCGCGCTTAAGTTAGGTCTGGATAATTGACGTCATTCGCTTGTACTGCCGGGAGTTTCCTTCATTTTTCAATACCACGGGCTCAAGGCCTGACCGCATCTTCTCCTCCGCACTTAGTACTTATGAACGCCAAGTCCAGATCATAAGATCGTAAGAGTGGAAGGTTTGCTTCCTCCTGAAGGATCGCGATCATTTTCTGCCAAAGCCGCAATGTTTACTACTCTCATGGCAACATCAGCGCGTTGCATGAAATGCTACGATTCATAGTTAAGTAGCGTTTGGTTGGGCGCGGTTTTTTTGTCTAAAACCAACACCAGGTGACCGAATTTCTAAGGCCGCCATCGGGCCCATTCTGACAGGAACACCTCGCGCAAACAAAGACAAGTCCACATTTAGAAATGTTGTCTAGCGAGCATAGGCTTTCTTCCTGCCGTTTGTTAATTGGCTTTTGCATTGTTTTGTCAAGAATCTAATGTGCCTGCCTTTTTTTTACCGTAGATACGTGTGAAAGCTAAATTATGGGTCGCAGAATAGCTCGAGTTTCGGTGCGACTCTCTTGACGGCCGGCGCTTATGTGTCTAACGAGGATGATATTCTTGTATTATGTTGGCTTACTGCGATCTTCTTGCCTTCTTGCTGCTTTCTTGCCGTCATGGGTCTAAGGTCGCCAGATTAACTTTGCATTTGAATTCTTGGTCCGCTTTTTGTTTTGCTTGTTTTCACTAATGTGCCAGGGACTGTATTGCGGCTGCTTTCTGCAGGAAGTGTTCTTTTTTGCCCGCTATCTTGCCAAAGCCTTCATTAAATTTACCATAAAGCTGTAATTACACAAAATATTGTGGGCTATTTTACTCATTTATACGAGCATGAATGTTGTGTTTATACACAGTAATATTCGTGGCGTATTAGAGAGGGCACTGTTGTAAGACGGCAAGTACACGAACTACTACAGGAAGAGTTTGGCTGAAAGAAACAGATTGGCAAAGAAGGGGACATAATTGCAGCAGACTATGTAACAATAATTACGTGTTGCACTTCAACTGTGACAATAACGACGTGCTTATACATAAAGAGATTATTGTTGGGCCATGTCTCTGTCCAGCACAGACACTACGAAAAGAGTCTCTGTAATGTTCTTTGTTGATATCAAAAATAAGGCCTACACGAATGATTGCGAGGGTTCGGGCGGAAAGAATAGTTCTCTTAAAGTAATCATCTAGCGAATCTGATAAAGCTTGTCTAAAAAAAGGAAGCTCTCTTCATTGCGCTTTTTTGAGTATTTAATGCATGGCTTGGAAATGGCAGCGATACTATACAATTGTTCCATTTTCTGCGTCCCACTCAGCACCTGACAGGAGCGGTGGACTTATTCCACTTCAAGCGGTCTCAAATGTCCAACGGCGAGATGGATGTGGTCGCAGCAATGAAGCTGCGATTATGAAGTATGCATTACAGACTCTTTCTGAGAGGTGCATTTTTCTCCTCTTTCAACAAATATATAATCGATCAATCAGTCAGTAAAGCAGTCATTATCATTATCAGAATATTTACGGGAGGACCTCGGAGTAACGAGAAGTGGTAGGTTTTAAGTGAGAGGAAGGCCATATGAAGGCTCCGCACGGAGCACACTTACTTGCAACGCCTATCAACGCAGTAAACCCAGCCTTAATCAGAAGGGTCAGTATGTCTACTCCGATGTTTGCCTTCTTCAAGAGCTTGAGAATGGCACATATTTGTCCAGTCGTGATGGTGATCAGGTCTTTCTTTGAAAGGGCATTCAAGAAGCACTGGAAAAGACAAAGAGCAGGTTTCGCATTGGGCAGCTTACGGTTCAATTTACTTGGGTCACACTGAAAGACTGAAGACAAGAGAATTCTTAGCTGCGAAACACGAACTGCAATACATCAACAAATTCTTTTTGCGGTTACATTGCACTGTATCATAAAATTAACTTGCCGCTTCAGTGATTCTATTTAATTACATTAGCCGCTTGTTCTCAAGAGGGCCTGATCGGAGGAGATCAAAAATGATGCATAGATGCAATTCTCACAGATTTCCGCAACGGACCACACTTATTTCTCATACAAACGGAACTTTGCTTCTACATGTAAGCAATTTGGAAGCAATATTTCAAATTAATGTCATATTTGTTTCGTGCTAGCAATGCCTTTCTATTTTTTTTATATTGTCGAATCACGGAGACAAAATTAAGGCACTGAGAGTGTACTGTAAAGCTAAAAATTGTATAGCGACGAAAACACAGGAACTCATGAGTTGCATGAAATAGATGCGTTGTTCGAGAATTTGTTTTCTTGGTCTCAGAAGTAAATTCTTCAAATTTCTTCCTTGCATCCCAGAGCAATGTGTGCAGGTTGAATTAAGTAAGAAACTCTGATAAGATTTCCTTCTACACATGCACGGATAGTCGAACGGATAATTTTTTTTTTATTCCCATTCCGTCCGCTGCGTTTTTTTTTTATTTCAGCTGTGAGGAGAATATTTCGTGTCAACCTATTTTAAGCGATTTAAAAGTTAGATGAAGGATAAAGTACTAAACAGAAGCACTGATATGCTTCTGCATGCGTGAATGTCTTGCTTTCTCCTCGAACTAAATTTTATTGCGCTGAAATTATGTCCACAAGCTACAGCAACCAATTAGCCTGTCGTTTCGCGTGAACATTTTTTCTTCTTAGGCTCATGCGAAGATTCGAAATTTTCGTATGCCGACTCAAGTATTTCCTATTTTGTTTCTGAACGGTTCAAATAATGGATGGTCAAAAGGATCAGACACGACTCGAATGAGTGCTCAAGCTTTCAATTACTTTTAGAAAATCTTGCACGAAGTTCAAATAAGGAGCACGCAGTTTTCTTCGGCTACTGTTTCAAACACATGGTCCAGTGTCTCAACACTCAGCTGCAGACGTGATCGATCTGTGGAGGATGGATGATCAGTGGCTCTACGATGTCCATTCGTGTGATGACGTTCATATTAATCTCACACGGCGACCCGGCAGGACTCAAGCTGATTTAGCGAACCCCACATTGATGCCCGAAATTACGCAACAATGCCTTTTACGAACTTGTCTCCCCCTCATCTGCCCAGTAGCAGCGCCAATTCATTCTCTGTCGTCATCATTACCAGAAGGCAATATTTTCGCGTTTCATAAAATACTGCGGCCATAAAAGCTGATACGATGGTTACCACTGGTTCACATGGGACTCAGCGACAGCTGTTAACGCCTTCGTACTGTACAATGTTTTGTGGTACAAAAGATGATCGCCACATCAGGTCTGTATAGCTCTAGGGCAGTCTTGTCAGTTTCCTACACATAGTGGGTTTTCGTCTAGGTCTGCTCTCCTGTCCACCGCTATAGAAGCACAGCACAGCCACTGATCACCTTATTGAGGACGCGTTTCGCAGCCGGTGCACCAGATTGACTCAGCTGTGTTCCTCCCCTCTCGCCATACGCCTCCACCTCCTTCCGCGGTAACCATGTTCCGAATGGTTGTTTTGATACGCCTTCCTACACTCGCTATAACCTCCTCCTCTCGCCGTGCACTGTTTCCACGGCAGAAACTCTCCTTCTCCTTCTAGGGCAAGTATAACCTCCGGTTGGTTGCCTCGGCTACCACTTACAAATGGCGCCTTCACGCTCTCCCCATATCCTCCTCCTTCCACCGTTAACAACTTCTGGTTGGGAATTTTTCCACTCTCACCACACCCTCCTCCTTCCGAGGTAATGACCTTCAGGACGGTAGCCGTTGTAACCATCCTCTGTTTATGCCTTCATACGCTCTCGCCATAAAGACCTTCTTGCATGGTGACTCTCTTCGTCCTTCCAGGATAGGTATACCCTCCGGGTGGTGTCCGTGGCAACCGCCGTCCGGCTGTTGCTTACGCTCTTGCCATGCCACCATCCTTCTAAGGTAACCCATCCCATGGTTGAGGATTCCGCCACTCTACCTATACCCTCCTCTTTCCACGATGACCACCCTTTGGATGACTGCACGGTAACCACGTTCAGACAGGTTCCCATGACAATGCACCCTCATGTTACACCAACGACGGCAGACATCTTACCAAGACGAGAATCCAAGAAACAGGCGCTTAACAGCAGTCGGTGTAAAATTTGAATACGGACTTCGCTGACTGGCTCATTTTTGGGCGCCTCTTTGCACGCACGATGTGCCTATCACGGCGCGCGTAAAGACGACACGCGAGCATCCAGGCGCACTCCTTCGCAGGGAGCGTCGGCTGCGGAACAGACGAACGTGACACAAGAAATTTTGATTACCAAGCGCTTTAATAGCTTAGCGAGAGAGGACGAACTCTGTCGTCAGCTTCTGCACCCGCTCAGCGAGCGCCGAGGAGGCGTGGTAAGCGTGGCCTTGTGTGAGAGCACCCGCCTCGCATTCAGGAGCATTTGGGTTCCAGCCTCAGTGCAGCCGGGCACCCACCGATATTTAGTGGGTACAAGGTTCCCCCTGTCCTGGTGCTCGGCTCTTCTAGGGCGAGATGCATGGGAAAGGGGTCTTCCAGCAAACCGTTGCCTTGACGGATCAGAGATAAGCTCCGCCGTCAAGAAACCCTAAATCCGCCTCGTGTGGTAGAAGCCCATTTGAGGCCCATTTTCGCCACCGAAGCGGTGGCCACGTTTAGAGCATCCGCCTCGCATTCGGGAGTTCCTGGGTTCGATCGCCAGTGCCGCCGGGTACCCACCGGTTTTCTAATGGGTACAAGACTATCCCGGCCATGTGCACAGTTCTTCTGGGGTGAGATGCTTTGAAGAAGGGTCTTTCACCTTGATTGGCCGCGGCCAGTCGGGGCACCCCAGCCCGACGTTAGCCCGACCGAGATAGCAGCGCCGCGATGCGGCCCCGCAGCCAGCCTTGTCGCCGCAGCCGTGTACTTTTGAAAACGATTGTAACTTGCAGCCATCTGTGTTTTCGACTTTCCCTGTCCAGCATTTTTCATTATTCTGTTCGCCTTCTATTTCGCATAGTATTTTACTAGTTGTTCATCTAGTACACTTGTGGTATCTCGTCCCATTATTCAGTGCACTTCTGAGCGCTGTATGGTAGTTTGATTAAATGCATAAATAACTGAAGGCGAAAGATATCAAAATGGAAAAGGATCATCTTAAAAGCTCACTCTTGTTTCGCAGTTCATCGCGTCAGGCCGTCTAAAGCGTTTGTCATGTTGGTTTCCGCTATTTTGTCGTTTTGTGTCCTGTCTCCAAGCATACCTAGCCGTTTCTTTCGCGCTTTTCAGTTACTGCGCGTAATAACAGCGCGCTGCTGCAGCTACACATTCCATTGTTCGGGTCTGCCCTGAAAGATTGGAAAGGATTATGGTTCAGCCCGGCAGCTACTAATTGCTCCTTTATCGCACGGAGAATAGATCGAAATTACCAGCAGAATGCCGCGACAGACTCTTGGCGGAAGAATTTTTCAACAAAAATTGGCAGGGGCCTAGCTCAGCTATGCCAGGATATACGTAGCGAGAACCTTTACATCCTCCTGTTCAGTTGTTGTTGATGACGATGTTGTTGCCATTGCTTCATCTTGTTTTTCTTGCGAAGGAACAATGCGAGCTGCTGTGCGCCGCTTGTTACGCTCCGCCTCTTGGAGTCTCCGCTTGGCAAGACGTTCTTCTCTTTTTTCAGGCGTCTCAATGCTCGTTTAGCCCTCTGATGTTCATTCTTTCTCTGCAGAGCGGCCAAGTGCCAGGCGACGACTTTTGGGTTCGAAGAATTGATCTTCTCCTCACGAAACCGCCGCATAGCGGCGGCTGGAGCCTCCTTTTCGTCACCCATACGAAGTGGTTGTGATACACTGAGGTGTATCGCCTCAGCTTTTATACACACAGCCGCACATACGCAGTTCATCCACACGATCCCACACGCGGCCGCGACGGTGGTCGAGCTGTGATGTCTAGCAGCGCGCAGCTGCTTCCCTTCTCCAGTTGCTGCATGCGCATTCACGCGCGGCGCCGGCGGGCAAAGTCGGGCCGTCGCGGCGGGCAAAGTCGGGCCGTCGCGGCTCCTCGCGCGCAGGCGGCGGCGGCGGCAGCGAACTCTGATGTCATGCGCCGCGCACCTTCCTGCTCCTTTTTGGTTTCGCGCATACGCACTCTCGGCCTTCCAGGATCGCGGCGAAATGCTCGACTGGGTAGCGTAGTGTAGCTCACGCTACGAAAGTTCGCCTCATTGAGGTTGTCTTTAATAAACACTCCAGATGCCCTTTTCCCATCCCGAACTGTGCTGATCAAGCGCGGGATTATTGTGCTGACGAAGTGGTCGATGGCACTCCATATTCTCCAGTCAGCGCGCCTTTTTCATGGCTCTTAAGCTTTCTAGACTACGTAAATATGGCCGCACAACAATCCTCAGCATTGAATCATGGTTACCACATGCTTTTACGTAAATTCTACCACTTGGTGTTATTCCAAAACGAAGATGAATAAGATTTTTTCACTTACGGTCAAGGTTTCAGATAGCTCCGTGTAAGTGGTGTCCTGCATGATAAGAAATTGAAGGAAAATAACCACAAAAACTTTCACTCAAAATTATATACATTAAAAATAACTAATTAAAAGGTACTGATAAAACAAATTTATGGAAACTAGCTGACTGCAAATAAAACTTCCGCGCGTGGCGAAATTTTTCCTTGTGCCTCCATATCAGTTATTTATTTGTGACCTGCACAAGCTCATAGGGCATTACAGAAGGGGGTTACAGATTAAACTGCATATGAACAAAATGTTCCAATTCTTCGAAAAATCATTTGATACTATCATACAATGCTGGATGGATGACTATTCCGGTCTCGAATAGCCTACGAAAAGTATCACATTATATGACATCGCGATACAAAGACGAGGGGTCTAAGCAGCCTTGAAATCCTACATGGGGGATACTGAACAATGCGCCCTTGCGGATTATGTCGTAATTGGGGAGGCCGCAGAAGAGCAAGTACGCGCCACAGGTAAAAAATGCATTGTAGGTAAGCAAGGAAACAGAGCGGCCATTGTCTTACCTCAGCGAGGGTACCCTTTTGACAAAAGACAGCTCCATCGTTGACGCACTGAAATGTGGAAGAAGTATTACGTTACATAATGGATATAAAAGAAAAAAATTACATATTTGCAGAGTGTTAATACGGAGTTTAAAACATGTCCGCGTAATGTAACATTAGCGCCTTGCAGCTAATGAATCTGTTCCTGTACCACAGTCGCCACAAGAATTAACTTGAAAACAAAACGAGAGAAACGTTAAAAGTTTTGTTGGCGAAGAATATTGGTGTGATTCTGATACATAGGCATGCTGCTAATTCATCAGAACGGTACTATTGTTACGTGACAGCAAGCAGGTGAAAGCAGGTCTACATGACAGATGGCGATGGAAGGAAGAAGACGAAGACCTAGTGGGTGGCTACGTGTCTGCTTCTAGGTCTGTGTTTTCGCTTTTCGCCGTCTTCTCGCGTGTGGCGTGGGTTGGACAGTGCCCTCCGTGAGACCGAATGCTGACGACGCCCCTGCGGAGAAATTCCCGGCACGGCGGGCGCATTCTCAAGTGAGAAAACCCAACCGGAACCCTCAGGGGCAAGCTAGGCTTAGCTCGGCGCTGCCGAGCGTGGCCGCGCTACGCGTCTGCATGGGTTCTGCTTTGTCGACGACGGCTACGCGGATGCCCGCTGTGTTGCCACCTGACGCAGCCTCCACGTCCACGCAATCGTCAGCGCCTCTGGGCCTCCAGCCTGCGCCGTCTTCCGATGCTACGACTTCGGCCTGTGACATGGACTGCTCTACCGCCTCCGTGCCCGTGGCACTCCCTCAAGAAACTGTGCCCGTCGCGCCAGTTCAGTATTCCCACCAAGGGCCGTCACCAGCGTCTGAGCCTCCTCCACAGATGCCTCCCGTGAGTCAAGGCTCTCTTCCGCCTGCTGCGAACTCGTTCCGCGTTACCATCAAGCCTACATTGCGCTTTGATATGACTGCCATCCCTGCCCGGAATGTTCAAGCCACAATTGACCATGCCCTTGGCTCTTCGAACTACGGCGGGTTTGTCGTCCATCGCCCATCGAACACCATCATGGTAAAATTGTCATCCTTGGTGGACGCCCAGAAACTTTGCGCAGTTACGCGGATCCCCCTGGATGACAGCAAGCATGTCCCGGTGCAAATATATTTTGCATCTGGTCCTGACACACTCCGCTGCATGGTTTATCATGTCGACAGCACGAGCCCTGCCGAGGAGGTGCGCGCAAATATTCGCTGCTCAACTCATGTTGTACTGCAAGCACGACCTATGGGTCGCCGGGGCTCATACCTGCTCATCCTGCAAGGCCCGTTGACTCTCCCGAAGTACCTTACCTACTACGGTGCGATCGTGAAACCGCAGCCCTTCCGACCTGGTCGCATTTTTCGCTATCACTGCCACAAAGAAGGGCATATGCAAAATTCCTGCTTTAATCCAGCAGCTGTGGCCGACATGAATGAACCAACAGCTCATTGTGCCCTGTGCAAATCGCCGGACCACGACATTCGCTCCCCCGCTTGTCCAAAGAAGAAGCAAGCGAAGAAGTTTCACAAGTCGCCTGCAAAAATGGATGTTCCTACAAGTAATCGCTTTGCAGCTTTCGCATGTGACGACAACGACTTCCCTGAACTTCCTTTATCTGAGCCTGCTGCTCACCATACGTCTCCTCGCCAGCGTACATATGCACAAGCGGCTCACCTACCCGGATCAAATGGTACGCCAAAACGTCCAGTGCATCCATCACATGTGGATACCACAGATGAAGACACAGCTTTAGACAATGCAATCGCGGAGGCTCGCCGCCGACTAGACGAACTCACCCAGCGCCGGGAACAGCGTCGTTCTCACTCCTCTCGAAGAATTCTAATAACTCGGGAGCAGTCATTAGAGGAATCACCTAGGGTAAGCACTGGCCCACAATCAGGTGCCGACCACCTGTTAGCCGTGACTACCCCGACAGTGGATAAGATATTAGCGCTGATGAAGCAGGTGACATCCCTCATCGTGGAAGCTCTTCGAGCCTCGTCATGGATAGCGCATCATCATCGGTGGTGGTGCAGTGGAACTGTCGAGGTTTCGCTAATAAGGCCTCTGAAGTGAACATCCGCCTTCGCGACGGAAAGCTGAGGGCATGGGCGTTCCTACTGCAAGAGCATAATGCACTCCCACGCCTTTCAGGTTTCTGCGCATACCATTCACCATCTATCCCTGATCGCCGTTGCACCGCCTCCTCCCTCAGCCCAGGTAAATCTGCAATTTATATTCACAGTTCAGTTCCGCACACACCGTTCGACCTTTCACGGTGGTGCAACACACGTCAAGAGGTTGTCGCCCTTCTCGTAATACCTGCACGCACACCCCTTATTCTAGTTTCTTTTTATAGTCGTCCTGGCTCCGCATCTCCCAATCTGGGATGGGTTCGTTTTCTGCGTTCTACCAACTCGGGTATCCCTATTCTATTTGGTGGTGACTTCAACGGCGCACACACTGCGTGGGGTTACCGATCGGATTCCTCAAGGGGTTCACACATCCAAGGGAGCTTTTCAGATCATTCCTTTCAACTTTTAAACCACCCGAATCCTTCTACCCGCCCACGAGGTGGCCCGTATTCACCTGATTTGAATTGGTGGTTAGGCCCCGGTAACCCTCGTTGGGCTTTTGATTCTGATACTTGGGGTAGCGATCACAGCCCTATTTTTATCTCCCTCACGCCTACGCGTCTACGGAAAATACGCCGCACTGTACGAATAACATCATGGGACTCTGTACGCGCAGACAATCATTTATCTACATTCAACCCCTCTTCAGCATTGTCTACTCTATCTGCTGTTCTCGCTACTCACACTATTACCACTACTGTAAATGAAGACGACCCAAACACGGACATACATCTCTTGAATCTGTGGGCTCTTCGTCGCCAGGCGGATCTTTACGCTACTCGTCACACCGATGACCCTTCGGCTCTTCCTACTCTTCACAGCGCTACCGCACGGGCGCGGCGCTATGCAAAGCGGCTAGGCAGGCAACGCTGGGCTGCATGGTGTGCCCGCCTGTCCTCTACGCAGAGCAATCGACATCTTTGGAGAGTGTTTCACGCCATGGAGCGCCCTTCTCAGGTTGCAGATTACACAGAGGGCATTCGCCTCGCGCTAAATGTGGATGAGGACACATTTGCACAACAAGCGGCCCGTCATTTTTTTCCAAACCATGACTGCACCGCTACGTCTCCACCTGACTTATCGGTAACAGAGCCCCCCGATGGGATTATTTCTGACCTCACCATGGCAGAGCTGCTGGCCTCCATTGACCGTCTAAAAACTACTACTACTCCCGGGCACGACGGCATACCTAACTCCTTATTCCGTAACTTGGAAGGGAGGGCTTTGGAAACCCTACTTGATACTTTTAACGAAATGTGGCTTTCTGGCGTCATGCCGGGAGACTGGAAGCATTCTATTGTGGTTTCAATACCCAAGTCAGGTCAGCCTCCAGTATCTCTCTCGGCCCTTCGTCCAATTTTCCTTAGCCCTACCATCTGCAAGCTTTATGAAAACATTCTAGCCGCACGCTTATCATGGTGGCTGGAATACCATGATTGTTACCCAGATTCCCAAATTGGTTTCCGCCCACAAATTTGAACGGAGGACGGCCTTGCTACTTTGGCTGCTGACGTGCTTGACCACTCTCCATAGAGTCACCTTGTACGAACCGTAATCGCTACAGACATAACAAAGGCATATGATAACATCCTTCACTCTGCCATTCTTGCTCCTCAAACTCTTGGTCTCCCTTTCCGGTTCCTCCTCTCCATTCACGCCTTTTTAGCAAATCGAACCTTCAGCGTGCGTGTCCACGGAAAGCCCTTTGGTAATTTCACTTCCAATAGAGGAGTGCCGCAGGGCTCCGTTCTCGCCCCCACAATATTTAATGTGGCTTTAATTTCTCTTGTTCGAGCCCTAGAGACCATCCCTTCTATCCGCGTGCTTGCATATGCCGATGATATCACCTTGTGGTGCTGTCATCCAGATGCGTCTATTCATCAGTCGGTCCTTCAACACGCGCTGGATGTATTGACATCTCGCGTCCCACCTCTGGGTCTAACACTCTCTCCTACTAAATCATGTTTCATTCGAATTGGAAATAAAGCCGCCTTACGGAAAGCTCCCCCTTTAAATTTTACGGTACATAATTCTCTGATTCCTCAGGTAGAAACTGTTCGTATTCTTGGTCTTCTCCTCCATACATCTGGGACTGGCACCCCGTGGCTGACACCCACCCGTAAATCGGCTCACGCTACTCTAGGTCTGATTCGTCGCATAGCTATGCGCTCTGGTGGCGCACGTGCTCATACGGCCCGCCAGCTTGTGCGCTCTATCCTTCAGCCACGGATAGTATATCAGGCTCAATTTCAACGTCTCACCCGCAGACAGTGGGACTCCCTTGAAGCTATCAATCGTGCGGCTATGCGCGTCATAACATATCTGCCTCGTTTAACACCCATACCTGTGCTACAGGAGTTGGCCCAACTTAATACACTCAGTGAAATCATCGACCAACTGGTGGCAAATAGAGCTCGAAAACAGTCTCTCAAACTTCATCGTTTAAAGACACTTCCACCGTGGTCCTATTGCCAGCTCACTGACAATCGCCCCACTGTTTCCCCGTCGGTATCAGCAGCGTATCTGCCTGAAGGGTGCATATTATACACGGATGCATCTCATTCTTCAGAGAGGGGAGTTACTGCTGTGTATAGTCCATCTCATCCGCATCTCAACTCTCGCGCGACGTATACTGCGGATACGTGCATTCCCCTGGCATTGGAACTTCAAGCCATTTACAATGCCATTGCTTCCCTTCCGCTCGTTCCAACATTCAATACAATTCACATTTACACCGACTCCCGCGCCGCCCTTAAACAGCTGAAGGCTGTTCGACGAACGTTCCAGATTTCACAATCTATTCATGTGCTCTGCGCAAAGTATCCATGTCCTGTGCGCATACACTGGATTCGCGGCCATGCCCAGTATCCACATAACATTCAAGTGGATGCTATGACTCATCTTCATACATTAGACGATCCGCCACCTTCCCCTCTTCCCCCAGATCCGTTCCTGTCCCACGTTTCCGATTCCGAAGTTCTGCGCCAGCGAACACGCGCTCTAATTCCTCCGTGTTCGCACCCTCTCCCCCGTAGTCTTACTCGGCAGGAGGAGGTATCCGTGCGCCGGATTCGGGCAGGGGCGGCTCTGACACCATCTGTCCGTCATCGGTGGCGTGCCAAAGATCTGCCACTACCTGACAGGTGCCCTCACTGTGGCGCTGCACCGGACATATGTGATGTGCGGCACTTGTTGTGGACGTGCCCAGCGACGGCTGCTTTCAGAAAACGGCTCCTCAGGGAGGTGGGCCTGCGGTGGAACCGCGAAAGTGACTTCGTGAAGTGGACAATGGACAACCGTTTCATTAACAACCTCTGCGACTACATCAGCGCAACGGTTCTTCACTCCTTCTTTTAACTTTCAATCCCGTGCATTCCTTCCCCCCGTTTCCTTTTTCAACTTATGCCTCATGGCACACTTCTCGAATTAAAAAAAAAAGATGGCGATGGAATGATTTAATGGCGGTGGGTCTAGCGCGAGCGCTTCGTGCTGCGCCACTGCCCACTTTGTCGTCTTCTAGTCCGTGACACTGTTATTCTGTCTTCGAACCAGGGGCATAACTACTTAAGATCTGACACATGACGGCTCCGCTTCGTGCAGCCGTAAACAAACAGGCCTCTGCCAAGAACCTGACACGACAGGAAATTCCCGTGTTGCGAAAATCCACTATGCACTTCACTCCTTTAGGTTTAAAGCATTGTCTGATTAGAAACGGGACCGAATGCACAATTCGGCGTTAATGTTCCTTTTGAATTCCGTGGGCATAGCGGTGTATGCGACGAGCGTTCCTTATAATGTTCTCTTCGGACCCTCAGGAAGGTTCTCGCTAGAAAGCTTAGACACAGGATGTAATGCGTAAGCCTCTTTTTTTCCCTGCTTCTTCTCTCACTCTGGGGCTGTTGTAGAGAGCTAAAAACTCTGAAAGGTCTAAAAACCTCTTTTAGCGTTTAAAAAAAGCATAATAACGTGATGCCGATTCTAGTAAGCTCGAGAGAGTAGTTAATTTAGGTGCACTGACTACGATATCGATCGTTCCTGAACTATTTACCGACGGGTTTGCTTCGGTGAGTCTGTTTGAAAATACGGAGACTTAAAGCCCGTTTTGTAAGTACCTAAGTTTCTAAACATTTTGAATTTGCTGTGCCTAAGGACTGTGTACGCCTGACACCATATATACGGAAGAAAGCTCCGCTGAGAATAGCAAAATGAGAACAACATGACAACGTTTTTTCACCCGTGCGTGAACGTATATGAAACGGTTCTATTCTGGCCTTTCAGATGTATCTTTTATAAAAAATAGCACAGATGTATTTAACATACTGAGGATGTTCTGCTCATTCGTTCCCTGTGCTTGCTGATAATCGTCCGCAGCTAATTTGTTGGGACTGTGTACGCGTGGCACCATATAGACGGAACGAAGCTCTGCTGAAAATAGCAAAATGAGAACAACTTAAAAACATCTTTCAACCGTGTGTAAACGTAGAAGAAACGGTTCCCTTCTGGCCTTTGGAACATATCTTTTAGAAAAAAATAACATGGACGTATTTAACATATGGAGTATGTTCCGCTCAATGGTTCCCTGTGCTTGCTGATAATCTTCCGTAGCTATTTTGTTGAAAGCCTCCAACCAGCAGTATATACTGTTTAACGTAAACTACTAACATACTGCTCAGAAACTGGTTTGAGCTCTATAAAGTACTTCATTCATTTAACTCTCTGATTCATCACTTTGCATCGCCAATAAAACCTGACGCATAATAAGTAGCGTTCTACTGAAGTGACGTTATGATTGAAAGGTAATTTTCACCACATCTGTTTACTATATTAACAGCACCCCATTCTAGCGAATCTACTGCACACACTTTAAACATCCGCCAATGGTAGAATTTGAGCAATGTTCCCCTACCTTGCCGAGGAGTCCTGTCTTACCAGTACTGATGACGAGAGGGTCCATGCACATACGTTTGCAGGTTTTGCACCACATGCCAGTCGGTACCACATCCTTCACGACATCGCCTGCATCGTACCAATCGCGTTAAAAGCGCAAGGGCACTCCTAGTTGAAGAGGTACAAAAATTCGAAATTCTTCGGGCCATGACAGGTAGAGCGTGAAATTCCTTCTTACAAATTCAAGATAGGAGTGTTGTGCTTTTTCAGCACCTTTCCGCTATGCGTATTAAAGCTGTGTAAACACAACATGAGGTCGTCACGTTCCGCCTCAAAGCCCTCTGCTTTGAAAGTCGGTTATATTGCAGTACAGAGGGTGGCATTGAACATATTTAGTTCAAAAAGAAAACAGTGATGGTTAGGTGAATGCTGTCCTAAAAGCACATGCGTTGCACTGGGCGGATGAAAAACAAGCAGTAATGGTCTACCAAGTTTTCGCACAATAATCAAATAATTTATCAGCATTGTCATCCTCGAGTAAACTCTTGTCTTTAAGCCTGTGTTGAATAGGCACTGAACCGTTTTACAGAACTTGCCAAAGTACACAAGGTCTTGGGATGCTCGATTTTACCCTAGTTTTCTCTACTTAATCTTGAAAGGTGACGCCGCAAGGAGGCTCTAGGTTCCAGACATGATAATGCGGCAGGAAATGCCGATTGGACGGTCCGCTCGAGCGGCTTTTTTGATGCCTCCACGGGCAGATTGCACTCCAAATTTTTTATTGCCCCGTGAACATCGTCGGTAAGCTGGCGTTGCATTTTTTTCCTTTCAGGGAGACAGATCTGGAGCCAAGGCTAATCGCACAAGTGCCAAGACAAGGCCGTACACTCCTGGTATTCATCACTCAAGTGCCAAGAAAGAGCCATACAAGACTCCCGACGTGTGTTGCCACTTTCGCGCTAATATGGCATTTTAATTCAAGGAGCTGTTTTTTCACCGGTACTGTCAGTTATCTTTTATACTGCAGGTTTCAATGCAGTTCTTGAACACAATCTTGTAAATTTACGCACGGCTCCTAGGTGTCTTTGCTGAAATAAGTCTCCATGACGAATTCAGCAAATTTCGAGGTTTTACATCCCAAATGAATTCGTGAAAAATAGCTTTGCAATCAATTACCAGCACCGCTTTACTAACCAGCCTACCCTAGGGGTGGGTCACAAAGTTCGTGCGTGCCCTATCCTTCTTCCACTTCTGCGGCAAATGCAGCCAAGGCGTCTGTGTTCTTCAGGAACATGTCGCGGCGACGATTTTCACCTGCTTCACAGACGGTTGGTGTGGAGAGCCGCTCAAGTTCATTCCCTCCCCCCCCCCCCCTCCACCCCGTACTCTCGCCTGGTACCGAGCACTTGCACAACGTTACGTGGTCTGAGGTGGCCACACACGTGGCTGAACCGTGGTGGCCGCTTCCAGGAACGGGCGGTTCGGGTTGAATGCCGCAGCACCCTTAGCAAGCGCTCCTCATTAGGACCTTGGCTTTCTCTTGGCTTCCTTCTCTTTCTCTTCTTTCTTTTTTTCTCTTTGATGTCGTACTTTACCTTGTGCTTTTTTTGTTCCTTGTTTCGCACGACAACGCGGTGGCGGGAAAACCGCGATGCCATGCATGTGACCTGGCGAAATTGCTGCTTATGGACGTGTGTGACATCAGCCAGGGAAGTGGTCGGCAAGCGAGACTTAGGTGGTGGTCTTACGCGTAGAGCGCAGTGGCGGCGGCCCGGAAGACGTGTGGCCCAAGTTTGCGCGTATATCAGCCCCGCAACGAGCATCCGCATCCAGTCGCTCCCGGCGACCGGGCCTTGCCACTCCGCAGCTGAGCCGCCGTTTCTGCCTAGTCTCTTGAGCTCTGTTCTTTGTCTTGTCGCCCGCTGTTTCTAGGTTCATTCTTTTGTACAGTATTCCTTCAGTATTGTAACGTTGTTGTGTAGTTATCGGTTATCACCCTGACGTTCGTTCTTCTTGTTAATAGTTTGCGTCCTCATTCTGTGTTTGTTATTTGCATCGCGCCTGTGTACTGACGCCATATTGCAAGGCAGGGCTTTGTTACATATGGTTGTTGATGTTTGCCCGAGTAAAGGGTTTGTTACGGAGCTTGTATACGCCTCATGCCTCCGGTCAACAGCTAATCAGGCGTGGCCCCTATCGCCGGTAAGCAGACCGAACCTCTTCATTCGCACGCGGGGTGGAGAAGTTTGGCGTTGCATCCTCTTCGAAGTTAGGGAGAGGGAAATGGTTGGCAGATTGGCCCGATTAGTTCTAATTTTGGCGCCAACTAACCGTTAATCCGACCACAATAACCTGACAGTGTCCACTAGAAGAATGTTATGTTATGTTACAATTTAAACTCCCAAAGTTGTTAAATGAATTCTCAAAGGAAGATAATACGGATATAGGATATACTTCACTGTGGTGTCTGCGAAATAAATGTGTATGGGACTGGAATGTGCTTATTTAATCCTTCGTAACTGTTTTCGCGCATTTTTCTCTGGTCATTTGTTTATTTTCGCTATACTTCAATCACGTTTCATGTTAGGTTAATGTTGTCTACATTTTTACATGAGCAGACAAAGATAAAGCATGCCAGAAGCCAACAGTCTCCGAAACCACGGAGCAAAGGGGATTTTTATTCAAATTGTGGTATTCATCAATGAGAGATTATGGGGTAATTATTTTAACCGTAATTGATTAGACATGTGAATAAAAAACAAACACATGCCGTCGGCGGGATCCAAACCCACGACCTCCGAATTCCGCTTCCGGTGCTCCACTAACTGAGCTACTGCGACGGCTGTCCCATATATAGCTCTCATAGGTCGGTTACACTACCCCAGAAAGCAGAAGATTGCACAGCCGTCGCCAAAGCTCACTTGGCAGAGCACCGGACGCAAAATTCAGAGGACGTGGGTTCGGATTCGACCAGTGGTATTTGGTTTGTTTATTTCTAATTAATTATCTTTAAAGTATATACCGAATAATCTCCCATTAATGGACACCACAAATAACAAAATAAACATTACTATGCTTCCTGGTTTCGGCGACTTCTTGCCTCTGTCATGTATATTTCTCATGCTAGAGTGATAATTTCATTTCTTTCTCATGCTAGAGTAATAATTTCATTAATGCGTGTTATAATTATTGATTTATGCACGTATTCGACTTGTATAAGTTTTGCCCTCGTTTAATGTTCGTTTAAAAGCTTCTTTCTTTTTGATAGCACAGCATGTAACTCGACATTGCGTTTCAGAAATATTCATGACAAATTGCGGCGCAACACAATACAAAAAGAGAACAGTGCGCCTTCCGTCGACCTGACAAATGCAGAGTTGCGTTTCATGACGAGGGGATGCCCCATGCAATGCTCTTCTCTTGGCTGTTTTGTTTTAAAGCAGTATATTGGCATCTGTGCCGTCGAAAAAAAGCCAGTTGGAAGTCATGGCTTGTGTGTCAACTTGTCTTTTTTTTGCTTTGCTGTGTTTCACTGCAATTCGTTATGGAACACCAACTAGACCGCACAGTCGCCTTATAGAAAAAATCATGCTAAGATCACCGTCTTTAATCTTTGCTTTTTTTTCGCTGACTCTGTTTAGCATGTATTGCGTTAGGCTTAGTCAATCCTTTTTTTGGCTTTTGGTCTGTGCTCGATGTTGAATAAATATTGTATTGTATTGTAAATAGAGCTTACAATGATCAAGTAATAGTGATTTCAGAACATTACCCTTCACGCTGCAAAAATACCTTCTCCCCGCTTCACACTGACAAACGTAATGATACCTTTGTTTTGCATGCCCGCTTCATTACCTCGGCTGTTCAGGCTCTTGGTTCCATTCACGGAGCCCTGCACTATCTGTATGATGTATAAAAATATACGCGCAGCTTTGAAGGCGACCGTATATTGAAAACTGCTTCTTTTGTGGCTCTTTTATTCCTCCCACTATTTACGTGAAAAGCGTAGTTATTCAGCAGCCATGCCCTTTTCACAGACAAGACTGCCCTATTTTATCATAGAGAAGCATCAGTGGTGTACGTCTTCAGCATTTGCAAACAAAAACTTTCGCTTACCTAAGCCAACGCTGTTGAGGAGAATTAGCACAATTCCATCCAAAGCATTCGCAACTTCTTCTGGCGTTCCCTCCGTGGCAATGCCCTTTAGTGTGCACTATACGAATCTAAACATTTGGAAAAGTAAGAACAAGTAAGAAAAAATTATGAAAGACGGTCATCTGCTTCGAAATGCCATCGCCGTTTTATGCAAGCGTTTAGCCATTTTGTTCTTGTATGTATGGGAGTGGTGAACAGTAATTCAAATGTGATTGCAAGTAGCAAATTACAGCTCTCATGGCGCACGCAAGAGGCCTGCGTTTCTGCCTCGGAATTATTTTTCAAGGCGCCGCCTTGCAAGTCTTTTGCCACAGAAACAAAACGATATATCCGCAATGGTTGAAAATATCAGCAAGTGTTGTCCTTAGAACAAAGCAGGAGGAGCAGCAGCACCTGGCGGTTGTGCGTGTGCTGCCTTAATGCCGTGACTGGCGCCTTCTTTCCTCTGGTTCCTCCAATCTTAGAATTTTTTGTAATTTGTTTTTACGGGACTAAACGAAATCATTACTGGAGGCTGGCGCCAAACTTCACCAAAATACGGGTTACGATAAAAGCTCAGGTTCATGTACTGGCACGGGCTTTATCAAAGATCACATGCAATAATAATGTCTTGAAATTTATGTCATATTATATAAACAATTAAACAAAAATATTATCTGCTACTGATCGGCCAGCGGATGTCTTGTAGTGTATGAGAAACATGCAATATATTGTTTGAAAAATTTCTCAGCTGTTTTGCGTTCAACACCCGCCGTCTGCGAATTGGCGATTCACAAGGCAATATAAAGCAGCAGAAAACTCTGAAATTATGGTCTATACTTTAGCAGGTATGCAGAGAAAAGCTAGTGAAAGTGAAGTAAAGAGCGCCCGTAGATGAGCTTGTATAAATGAGATGTTACCGAATTTTTCTAACGAAGAATACTAGCGAAGCGTAGACGCGTTTTAGTGAATATGGTACTTACGCCTACTAGCTTTTGAATGAACGTCGTGACCGGCATCTGCGTAATAGGTGGGAGAAAACAGCGTTTTGTAACAAACTACAATACAGTCCATAGACGATCTGACAGTTCCTTGAACCTTCAATTGCTTTATAACATCTAATAAATACCAAAGCTAAATTTCACACACGGGGAAACTTAGCGATGTCGAGGTACAAAAGTCTGCGTTTCCACCCAGGCACTGGTGAGTAAAAGAAAAAGTTAATAGGTAGTGAATTCAAATACCGCTTTATAGAAAAGTGAGGAATAAAATGTGAAACAATGATGGCCCAATTTCGCAACTTATGAGATCTATTAGTTGGAACGCTATAGTAGTGTCGTACATCGTATGTTTTATCTGTCCTCCTTTTTACAAATGCAGCACCTGTTAGTTTTCGAACCCCGCCACAATCTTTCTAATCATTAACTCATTCATACGAGCCGGAAGTTTCCAGCCTTTTTAGCAACCAACACTGTGCCCGCAGAGTCTACTAAGATGCGCTATTCTGTACAGAAGCAAACGCGCTAGCCGTTAGTCAATAATTCTGCACCTTGAACATAGAAACCAGCTTGCAGCACTGTCGCCATCGAGATCTTTTGGAACGCAAGCTCCCAAGTGACCGATATAATGAGATCCTTAATTTTTTTTTCAACAGCGTTAAGTCGTCACTGCCGACGACGCCCGTCTATAGTTGACGATAATGAGTCCCTTTGTCTCGGGCGGTCATCAGTTTCTTTGTGCTAGGGCGCATGTTAACATCGAACACAGATTCAGTCGAGCTGCGCAATGTAAAGATTTTTGACGCTGTCTCACATAGCTCCTGCAAAGATCTTGTGTACTTCAACCCTCGGATGTTTCTTGTGATAAGATGCGTCAGCTAAGTCGACAACTTCAACAACCAGCGCGGCTATCAGACAAATGTTTCATGTCCTATATATAGTAACGTGCGCAATATACTTACGTCCCCAATTCCAAATACGTTGCTTATCGTTATGTTGATGCATGTGGCTGCAGAGAGAACGCAAAGTACTAAAAATAGTTCGAACAAAAAGATCTAGAAGTTCAAAGTGTCTGAATAGTGACCTCACCATATTAGGCAGCTGCTACTAAAATCAAATAGGCAAAAAAAGGAATAGGTTCTGTCGAGTAGCTGCTTAAGTTGAAGCGCGACCAGCACGGCGAGACCAATGAGCAGTCGTCCGTTTAGCAGTTGTTCACAAAGACAAAAGAAGAAGCACCCGCAATTAACTTGCTAACATATTTCGCTGATACACATGCCTGCACAAGGAGCTACGCCATCTAACAGAAGGAACACGCCGTGCACTACTCTCCAGGTACGCGACTCTTACGTTGTTGGGATGCAAAGGAAGCCGGCGAGTATGCCAGAAGTATGCCGACCACGACCATAAAAAGCGCCATTGCTGCAAGCTTGGCTTCTGTACTGACTCTGGAAAGGTAAAAGTTATATTACAGTTTGAAGCTTATCAGCACTCTAAAGCAGTCTTGCCAGCATGTGTCTAAAACTCCATGGCGAGAGCTAGTTTTTATGGTGGCTTTTTGCGCATCATTTCATACTACGCGTCAACATTTATGGAAAGTGCGCGACTATCGTGATTGGTGCTGCGCACAGCACTTGTGAAGGCCCTTTGCAATCTGGGCCTAGTCAGGCCTTTCTGCCAGAGCGGGTGACCCTTCTCAAACAATTTGTTTTCGGTTTCGCTTCTGAACAAGGAGTGCACGTCAAAGATGTATTTTTTACTTCACCGGCATCGTGTGTGCAGCTGTGAAAACACGTGGTTGTTTTGAACATCCAAGCTGCGCCGCAGTGCGCTCCCTGCGTTACTGTATAGGAATGGTTGGCCGCAAGAGCACGAGCGATGAATGAGACCACTATATCACATCTAAGCTACCGGTGCACTCAGCCTTGTTTTCAAAAGGGGGAGGCCTGAGAATTTTCAGCTTTTTCGTATTTCGCTATTTATACTGCAGTTTTCTTCACGCGCACAGAAAGTGTGTGCTGATGGGAGTTTAAAATTTTAGTTCGGTTTTTAACCGATTCGTTTCACACGACTAGTTGGCTCCCCTAAACTTCTTTTTCGTCACTCCGCCGTATTTAATGCAATAAACAGTGCATAAAGGCTCAGTAAATACAAACAATTGAGTCACTGCAAATATTCTGCGCACTTGCTCAGCGGCCGACAGTGGCAATTCCTTTACTGGCTATCGACTTTGATGTGTCTTTCATTGCTGTCCTTTGTGTACCATCTTGTGCTGGTTTCAGGTGCTGCGAGGTAAGTATTGGGAGAGCTGAGATTGAGCTGGACGCTCTTGATTGGATTTCAAGCATATTATCAAATATTTTCCATACTTATGAGGAATTCCTTTCGAAATACATTGAAGATTACGTACAATGCCATAACACAACTGTGCGAAAAAGCGATCGCTGGATAAACTGGAAAATGTTCACCCAAAAAATCTTTCTAATGCAAGTGCATACGAGATAAAATTATATACCACAAATCACAAATCGCACTTTATATACAGGTGACGTTAGTAATCAGCATTTTGCAAACCGTGGAACCCCCCACCTGCCGCTATTTAAAATATATATTTACTCTTGAAGAAGATGTTTTGACTGTTCCACTCAATATTGATGCTTAAAAATTCGCAACGAATTTTCCTATTCGGACATGGAAATTGTGCTTTACGTTTGCGTTACATTTAAAATGTATTTTTCACAAGCAGGGCTTCGAAATGATTGGAAGCATACAGAAATCACACCGATACCTCAAGGTAGTCGAAATTTCAGGAGCCGGTCACTGTAGCGCCCTCTTAGCCTGAGTGGGTTTGGGACATGAAACCTCCGTAAACCGTAGACAGAAATCAAATTACTTTTCCCGTCTTGCAGACCAATTTCGCTATGGTGCACAAGCGCCAAATTAAGGAACGACATTAGTTTTAAAGAAGTATCCACTTTGAGGACTACAACCTCGTAGATTCTAGGCAGCACTGTTTCTACAAGATTTTATCTACGGTAACGAAGCTGTTTAAGACAGTAGAACTCTTTCGAGCTATAAAAAGAAGGGAAAGTAAATATCTTCTTAAATTTCAAAAAGCGTTTGACTGCGTATCCCACTACTGTTTAAGAGTTTATAACTGAACTCATAGCTAAGATTGACGCATTGTTTTTCAGGACAGTGATGCATCTTCCCTCCCGAATCTGGTTTGGTTCGATTTATGGGGGTTTAGCGCCCCAAAGCGACTCAAGCTATGAAGGATGTCATAGTGAGCGGCTTCGGAAATTTCGTCCACCTGGGGTTCTTTGACGAGCACCGACATCGCGCAGTACACGGGCCTCTAGACTTTCGCCTCCGTCAAAATTCGGCCGCCGCGGCCGGGATCGAACCCGCGACCATGGCATTGGCAGTGGAACGTCAACGCCACTCAGTCGCCGCGGCGGGCGGGTGTGGTCTAGTTCTAAGCAGGTCCAGTCGGACGTTCAAGAGGAGTCTGCTTTTGGGGTTATTTTCTCTTTAGTTGTTGTTATTGACATTTTTCAACAAAGCTTTCATGAAATAAGTGTTGCAGATGGCTGCATAACTGCAAAACTCCCAAGGAGTACTCGGTTTATTCCATCACTAGCTGATATGAAAAATTCCAGCACAACAACACACACGAAAATTAATTAGTTTAAAATAGTAGCTACAATAACACTATGGGAAGTTATGAATGACAAGTGTTTTTGTTGTTATTTCGTGGTTTTACAATGCATTTTTGTAAAGGCGGGACCTGGAGCTCAGCGTAAGAGTTGTGTGAGGAGTTTTTAAGTTCTACCAAGTTACAACATTCGGGAAGGTTCCTAAAGTCCCAAGTTAGTACACCAAAAAACACCAGAACTGACAACGAAACGACAGAAAAAAGGCTTGCGATTATGTGTATTTTTTATTATTATACTCCCGCCCAACTTTTCTAATTCCTTGTTTTTGTGAGAAGAACGACTTATCACATAACAGCTCGATGTAACTTATTAGATATCCTTGAAGCAAAAATCAATTGAAAGATACGTAATTAAGATGAATGGGGGTTGCTGGTTGGGTGTTGCATCAAGAAACCCCGATTTAATCCTCAACTAGGTGTTTCCTCTCATCGCCACCTGAAGGGTATTGCAACTGGCGCAGTGTGAAGAGGGGAAAATCAACTCATGTGCGTTCCAACAAGGGCAACAATGTGTTGCTTGTTTTTAGCGACAGCGTTATTTCCGATCACAATCACGCTTTGGTGCTTAAATCCTGTGACCATTTCCGCTGTCATTCCATACAGCCTCGAGAACGTATAACTCGAGTGGATTACAGTGGTCTGCGATCTTTGCTTCATTGCACCGAGTTCCGAGGCGTGTACGATAACCACCTAAATACTGAATACCAGAAAATGGCGGTGAGAATCTCCGACGCCATCGATCAATAGACTCCCACATATACTAGGCGCAATTACGACCATACTATACGCCCTTGGATGGCAAGAGATATACATGAAATTCTGAAAAAGAAAGATTGGTACCCGCTGCGGTGCCTCGATGGTTAGTCCGCTCGACTACTGAGCCGTGTTCTGACGGAGGCGAAACGCAAATGCGTCAGTGTGCTGCAATATGCGAGCGCAATTTAAAGATACCCAATTGCACGAAATTATTCCAGAGCCCTCGATTACGGCATCTCTTTCTCGTTTTCTTTTCTCACTAACACCTTCCTTATTTTCCGTACGGCACGATTAGGGTATCCACCGAGATGTAAGACTACACCACGGTTTACTTTCCTAAAAAACGAATTTTCCAAACATTTTCAATTACTGCCACTAATGAAAAACACTCGGGTTAATAATTACTACCGCGAACTGTTGCGGTGCTGCCGAATAAGTCGATCGCAGTGATGAGGACCTCAAAGAAGTAATATTACAGAAGTTTCATTACACGGCTGCGAGGCAATTTCAACACGATGTGGAGAATAGTGAGATATTCTGTTGGATTAAAAAAAAGTACACCGTTCCGGACGCAGTTACAGAACAGGGCGCTAACATTGTGGCAAGTTGCGTGCAGTGTCAGCGCCACGAGCGCCCTATCTCCGCTTTACCTGGCCTGCTTCATCCGGTGACGCCTGCCAGATGTCCGTTCGAGCAGGTTGCAATGGATCCTCTTGGACTTTTTACTAAATCTCCAGATGGGAATCGCTGGATTGTGGTATGTGTCGACTAACCTACCCGCTATTGTGAAACAGGCTGCTCTACCCTCGGCTACAGCGTATCAAGTGTCGCTATTTCTTCTGAACTCTGTCCTCTTAGAGCACGGTCCACCGCGAGTGGTAATAAGTGGCCGTGGCCGCCAATTCACGGCCGATATCATCGAAGAGCTGATACGTTTCTGCACGATTACCTACAGGCGCTCAGTGTCATATCACCCACAGACTGATGGAACGCATACTCGGAACACTCGCTAAGATGCTAGCCTTGTATGTGGATTCTGACTATAAGAACTGGGACACCATACTGCCCTACATCACGTACGGGTTCAATACTGCCGCTCATGAAACGACCGACTACAGTCTATTCTACCTCTTGTACTCTCGCCCGACTACTATTTTCGCTAGTGACAAACTACCATTTTCACCAGGGGCAAAAATTTTCACCAATGACCCCATCCTACCATTTCCTACCAGTGACAAACTTTGTATAGCCGAGATCCTGTCTTTAGCTGAAGAAGCTCTTCGGATTTCCCGCCGGCGATTAACTGCTTCTCAAGAGCCCTTCAAGGACAGGCACGATCGTAACCACCGGCATGTCATCCATGCACGCTCCGGGCGATGTGGTCTGGCTTTGGCGCCCAGTCAGGTGCCGCGGCTTGCACCAAAAGCTACTAGCCCATTACGCTGGCGCTTACGTGTTTGTGGCCAGAATTATTGGCATTACATATGCTGTGTATCCCTTGCATTTTGTCGTTCACTGTCAAGTATTCTTGTATTATGTGTTCGTGTGGTGTTGTTTCCTGTGAAATTGCGTTAACGCGAAGTCCTGTACAGATAGCAGGCAGTACTTATGTGGCAGTAATGACGTTTCCCGGCGATAATAGGCAGTGTGTCGATTGCGTCTAATTGCTGGCATATCGTTTTAAATTAAAGGAGTTGTCTAATGGCTTGCCGGTGGTGGTAAAAATGCTTATAGACACATTTAGGTCTTGACAGGCGGGGCTTTTATTCTGGAACTTCGTTCGCGAAAGCTGCTGCCCTGGCTCTTGTGAAGAGGTCCTTCTGTTCCGTACCGTCGCTGCTGGACAGAGTTGCCCGCCATCCCTCCTGCGTTGTCTTTTCTATGACGTCAATGCCCTTTTTTGCTTCACAGGCCCATAGCATATTATATGCCTGCATTCTCGCCGCGGAACTTACATTTCGAGTCGAACGACTCCGGGTCTATGGTGTGTCCTATATGGAGTATTAAAGTTGTTGATCTGAATTTTACGAAGAGAAATGTCTTTGATTTTACCTAAGGTTTTGTTCGTTTCTCGGTAAACAGCGATCGAGATGGGCACTTTGTATATATGGGACCAACAGATGCTTCTGCAATGAACAGATGTTTAGAATGTATGAGCATGTGAGCATTGTTCTTCTGTCTGTAAGTGACGGTTCGTTGGTTTCTACATAAAGGCTGTTTATGGGCGACGTCATGTGTATACCAATTGAAAGACGCAAATTTAAACTGTGTACCGGATCTAGTCATTTAAAATACGATGGTCTCGCTGACCTTCACACTACATATTCGAGCCCACTTACTACGAATTCGACGGTCACGCGGATTGCGTTCGTTGTATCCGAGGTTCGTAGTGAAAGCACTTCACAAGCTGCACCCAAAAACTAACTCTAAGAGTGTAAGTACTTTACGTGTGTATGCTTATTCAAACTTAGCCATGTCACGGCGCTTTCCAAGCTCTCCAGCACGGACAGACACTTCACGCCGATACCCATGCTACCAGCAAGTTTCTTATAGAACACGAAAAACGAAAATGAAAATTGATTTTGAGGAAAGGAAATGGCGCAGTAACTTCCTCACCTAGGTCGGTGGACCTCCGAACCACGCCGTGAGGGAAGGGTTTTAAGCAGCGAGTAAAACAAGATAGGAAGAAAGAGATGTTGTACTGGAGTGCTCTGGAATAATTTCGAACACCAGGGGATCTTTATCGTGCAGTGGCAGCGCACAGCACACGGGCGCCTTTTGCGTTTCGCCTGTATCGAAACGCTGCCGCCGCGAATATAATCTAGGTGGGAGGGCTCACGGCAGCAGGTGCTAATTCGACCTCATCGGATTGCTGGCAGTGCGAGGGTTGTCGTACTTGGCGTACTTTTATTTCTTCAGGATATGGCTATCCCATGTTGGCGTCATTATCCGCACCAACCAACTCATTCCAGGCGACATCAGGCCGGGCCAGCTGCACATTAACAACGCGTTGAAATTAGTACACGTGCGTCCGAGAACGTGGTGTTTGACAGAATCCTCTATCGTTCCTGTGTTCTAAACGCTGACGTACGGAAGCCGTTCTTGAACAGTCCGCAGTCATTTACAACAACTGACCTTATAAGCTGCGGGGAGAAGAGAAATTTGAACTAGGACATCGCGGCACGTGACAGGTCAATAGTATTGATATGCGCTGGTGACGTGCCTCCTTTAGGAGCATTTAGGCCTTTAATGCCTTCCCACAATATAGATGGCGACTGGGTAGCGAGGTGGAGCTACAATAAACGTTCTTCCTAGAATTTGCATCCCGGAAAATATTGTCCCCGGTGGCACGTTTACCAGAATTCAACAAGGAAACGTTATTACACCGAATAAAACCCTCTACAATTTGGCCTCGTGAGTCAGTTTTTGACATCCCTAAACGCAGGAATTGGCTTTAAAAACTCCAACTACCAAATGCGGCTCTAAAATGTCTTCTAATTCATGCATGTTTACTAGGAGGCGTGGTACTAGATTTATATAGCACGCGGTTCTTGTTTTGTGCGTAAGTTGAGTGGTTGCTACAGCTTCAAATCTAGTTTCTGTCATAAGCTGATCAGCTGCGACGTCATTTTTTATTATGATGGCTAGCCAGCCAGGAGCCGGCTTGACTGGTCTCGGTGGCGGTGAAAAACTGTATATCTCTTGCGTATATCTATATGTTGGTGACCTAAATTCGTTTCTGGTATGGCCAAGATGTCTTCTATGTCAAGGATATTTAATAGTTTTATACCATTCCAATGCAATATGAAGGCTATATTATGCTCTGTGAACTGAACAGAAAAACCTTCTCGCCCAGCCCCGTGATTCACATCTTGTCTTTTTTGCGTAGTTGTAAGGAGCTCCGCCGTCCCTGCGATCTCGACGGCAGAGGAGTACAGTTGCTCGCGTCTATTACCTCCTCAGAGGGGCTAGGAAGTTTGTACAGAACGCACGGGTACAAGCGAGTTAGACCTCGCCGTACCAGGCCATGCCCTGAAGCCTGCTGTCCCAAGGGCCCGCACGGCCTGCATTGCGGGTTGTGGAGCAGCACGAGCTGGTTCCACTTAAGGGGGGGGGGGGGGGGGGGGGGGAGGGGGGGGGGGCGTAGATGGCCATGCCCCAGGCTCACTCTTTGTAACCTGGGAAGGCGCCGAAGACCGTGGTGATACCGAACAATTCTGTGATACCGAACAATTCATACCGAAAAATTCTAGACAAAAGCTTTCTCATCAGGAAAGAGCTCATGAACGCAATTTTTTCATATAGAGTTCGATTTCAATGCAGTGATAAATATATCCGCAAATTTCCTGTCGGCAGGCTTGAATTTTTTTGCTCTTCACGTTGTTGCTATCCTCAAAACGTTCCTCATTGGTTTTCTACGGCAGTCTTAACGGCACGATGTCAGCGATGGGAAAACTCTGAAAGAAAAATTTTCCTGCTCATCAGAAGAGTGGAAATTACCTTGAGTATTTCAATAACAGTATCTTAGTTTTGCGATGTTCAAAATTTTTGTCCCGAAATTTTTCGCCGCAGCGGTGGCTAAGTGGTTGAGCATCCGCCTCGCAAGCGGGAGGTGCGGGGCTCGACCCACAGTGCCACCGGGTGCCCACATGTGATACAATGGGTACAAGCTTTTCCCTTGCCTGGTGCTCGTCTTATCTGGGGGGGAAATGGTTGGGAAATGGGTCTTTGACCCCAGCTTGAGTAGACGAAAATACGTTGTGTCATGGCATTCTTTGGCCATAATGCCCTTGCACCATAAATATCAACAATCATTATCGCCAAAACTGTGGACATGAAACCGGTCAAATACTGGAACGCCTTGCTGATTCCGCAGAATGCCCGATTGTCGAATATTTTGTGCCAACGCTAAAAGACCCGTTTATCCTAGGCGTTTTCCTGGCGTGTACTCTCAGATATCGGTATTCGTTTTTTCTGCCATCTGATTGTCCGTTTGAGTCCTTGGCTGTCACTCCTGCTGAAGGAACTGTGTACGCATGTGCAATTCATGCGCTCTATGTCATCTTAACGGGCTCTTTCAAAGCTGATTGGCTTTTACACGTGTTTTTTTCGTTTTACACGTGTCTTGTAATGCATTGCTGTATTTTGCTTCTCCCATTTGCTACGTGCGCTGCACTTGTGCGTAAGGCCTTCGGCTATTAATTCATCATAGAGCTAATGAATAAAACCCACGTCCAACAAAGCTTCGTAGTACTAAACCAGCATGCTTTTCGCACTACGATTTCATTGGTACAGTGGAAACGCTGGGGAGGCACTGGTTGTATTGGGATTATGTTGGGCCACGTTCAAATCTCCTTGACCATGCTCGATAAGGGGAAGGATAAGCTTTCACTAGAGAAAACTGGAACCAGCAGGTTTCAGCAAGTCCCTGTTGCCCAGCCCAATGACATTTCCAAGTTTTCCCAGACTATTTTAGTCACGATCTCCTGACCACTATAGAGACGGAAACCGCATTAACCGATCGTAAAAGACAGTATAGATAAACCATTAACAGTAAGATTGTACAGTGGTGCACACTTATAACGACCGGTTTTATACTGAACGCTCAATTACTACGAACGAGGGCAGTAGTACCGTCAAAATATATATTAGGGCAATGGCATTGCGCCTCAGATACAACGAACACCTGTGGCTGCACAACACGGTTAGAGCAAGCAAGGAAGAGTGGTAAACTTAACCCCCCCTCCCCCTCAAAATACATAGCTTCCTACACGAGCTGAAAACGGCGAGGATTTCTTAGCCACCGTATCACCCCTTTGCCTTTTTTTGAAGGAACTAACGCGACGGTCCGAAAAGCAAGAACAATAAAAATAAATAACAAACGAGAAATACCAGACGTTGGCAGTTCCGACGAAGCTTACCAGGTGCAACCGTCAAAAACTCATGCCTTGAAAGGCGACACCTAGGGCTGGTGCAATGGTGTTTGCATTAGCGGCTATCTGTGCGGGAGCATTAGCAGGGGCGACTGGTGGTCGCTGTTTCACATCGACAAGACTCGCAAACTGCTGTGCTTTGGAAAGTATCTGTTCTCGTGAGCTACATGCACGACACAAATGCTTGAACGACGCCCGACTTCATTTTTTTTTTCATGTGCGCGCCACTAGGCATTAGTTTAGGGGAGCATAAGGATGATAGGCGACTTCTTCATTTAGTGGAGTCTTGAATTCCGCCATGACAAGAAGAAAAAAATACGAATGTCTTCCGTGTGCTCGACAACGATGCGGTGGCACTTCTGTGGCCATGCTCTTCTGCCACTGAACGCGACGAGCAATACCAGACACTTTACATGGGAATAATTATTTCTAAAGGTGCCCTAAATGACACCTTGAGCACATGACAGCTGTCGGCGTAGCGTCCAGACTGATAGTACCTGACCTACCAGGCGCCGCAACGTCCCAGCTCGAATTTCTATGCTCCCCGCCATTGAATTATAAGGTCCCGCGGATGGAACTGACTGCGGAGTGCATCAAGAACTCCGTAAGAGAGCGTTTAAAGATCCTGGAACGAAGGAGGACGCTGTCGAACACCACTTTGTCGGATGCATGCGGATCTGGGAAATCGCGTCCTTGACGCGCGGCTAGCCCGACCTGATGTAAATGGAATGAGCTAGCTGGTGCTGATAATGGCGCCGACCGCAAAAATCTATATACTGACGAAATAATATTGCACAAGTACGAGAATTCCAGCACTTCTAGGAATCTGATGAGGAAGGTCTAAAGGAGGTCGCCTAGAACCTGCCACCGTTAGCACTTCCATTAGTTATATTGTGTCCTTAAAGAGCTTGCCGGTAGCAAGAGTATCGGCGAGGATCATCTGTTTGTGCTGTAGAGCTTCGAAAGCACCGTAAAATGGTAAAACGTGAGTCCGCAGAAGCGCATGAAGGGCATGAACTGTTAATAATTTTTTGCTGTAACAAGGAAAATCCCCTTACTACGAACTAAGGATACAAGGAACGCAAACCACGTGAGCGTCAGGTTCTTTAAAAGTGTACTCGACTATATATACTGAAACTGCAAATGAAATATTGAAAACTGAGTTGCCCTTCCTGATTGCCTGATATATTCTTGAAGCAACTGCAGCTTTAACTTTTACCTAACAAGCAACAGTAGCTTATTTTATTCGAAATGTTTAATAAATGTAGCTGACCTCTTTTCTTTCGGCCCAGCAAGTTACGTTGTTGCAAAGGATTCCGAATATAATTTCTTAGTTCTTTGGAGGCAGAAATGATTCGGAAAAATTAGTTGAAAATGACGCCTAAAATTCTCAATTGTCAGAAATATCAACACAGGGCTTTCGTACCAAAAATAAAAGCGTTTCCACAAAACTCAACGATGAAACAAAACAGACATACTGCACATATGTACTGCATTCAGCACAGTTTGTGGCATCCCTTACGCCTATCGGAAGCCACATAAGAGAAAGGACGAGTCATGCTACGTCTGTGTGTCTTTTATTGTCTCCCTCTTGGGCGCACGTCCCAGATTTAACAAGAGAAGTCATGATGTCGTGCTATATGACAAGTAAGCGACAACAGGTATCATTCACCAAATTCAACTACCAATTTGTTTTCTTGTTAAAAGAGTTCCGATGTTATTTTTAAACATATACAGCTATCAGTACGAAGCTTTGCTTCCCTTAAAAATGTAAAAACGCACGAAACGTCAAAAACTGCATTTTCTCCCAGGAACAAAGCACGGTGAAAAGGAATGCGCTCTTGATACAGTTGAGAGGAATGCTTTTTTTTAAAGCCGCCGCGGTGGCTCAGTGGTTATGGCGCTCGGCTGCTGACCCGAAATACGCGGGTTCGATTTCGGCCGCAGCGGTCAAATATCGATGGAGGCGAAATTCTAGAGGCCCGTGCACTGTGCGATGTCAATGCACGTTAAAGAACCATAGGTGGTCGAAATCTCCGGAGCCTTTCACTACGGCGTCCTTGATAGCCTGACTCGCTTTAATACGTTAAACGCTCATAAACCCAGCCTTCACGTTCTCGAGCTATCGGCATGAAGCCAAAATTGTGCTTTATGGTGACAGCTTTTCTGCACACGTATAAATTATTTTTCTTTTGTTTCGCTAGAATTAAGCTTTGTGTACTCCGTGTGTACCAATGCGAAGACGCAAAATCACTTCAGTGAAACATTTTAAGAGCGTTAGCTTTACTCATCACATTTCGAAATTTCGTGGGTATGCGACCACTCTGGGATCACAGCGCCATCTGTGGCAGCAACTAGAAAACAGCACATCTCGCATTGAGACTTGTAGCTCCATCTACAATAGCATCGTATAAACAACCACCTGCCGCGTGCCAATGATGACGTAACGGTCCAATATAGTGGACAGAGGTGGAACAATGCGAGTATGACAATAGGGAACGAAATGGCGGTATAGTTTCGGTTTCTCGAATAAAAGATGGCGACTGATAAATTGGTTGTGCCCTCCCATCCTTTTTCCGCGTTGCCGAGCATGGTGACAAAATACCCCGTTTCAAAGGGGACGCTCTTATGTTCCATCCGTCCATCCGTATTGAGCTGTCTCCCTCGAGAGCTCCTCTCAGATGCGCTCGTTTAGTTGTGATCGGTGAAAAGCATGAAAGTGGCACTCCAGCAGCAAAACGAAGAAGCGAAAGTCAAATAAAACAAAAGAAAACTATCGCAAACTGGTAGAGCGCGCCTGTAACTGATAACGACAGGCAGGCGGCCTAAGCTTGACCGTTTGCCACGCGCTCCGCTGTTCGCATTTCATTTGACGCCGATAGTACTGTATGCATACGTGCTTTGGTGCGTGCGCAGGATGCTCAAAATATCTCCTTAGGGATGAGGCAGTGGAATTTATTAGACTGATGCTATCAGATTGTGTGGAGCGTTTGTACGCTTCTTGACCTCTAGTTTTGTGTTCTCTACCTGGTGTCTTCGGTAACGGCTGACTATGTATTTGAAGGAAGTCCTCATATCAAGCACATTTGGCTTCGAGGTTGGTTGCTGTGTACTGGCGGGGCTGTTGTGCGCAGTCATCGACAACGCTTTGTTGCCACGTAGACGGTTGACTTGATGCGTTCGCTCCTTTCGTCGCGATACTCGGATACAGCGTCCAACGCCTTTTCTCAGGATTTTAGTAGCATGTCGCAGAGGATGGCACTTCGAGTCTCTGGCCACGGCCACTGATTGGGAAGAAAAGGCGGTGGTTCATCTCGCTGCTCCTGCTAATTTCACCTTTTTGCTGTGTTAGGGCCTTCTAGCACATCCTGTTACTCGGAGGGGCCCGGTAAGACCTCAGGGACCCTCCGAGTGACCTCCTTCCTCCGAGTGACCCCTTCCTGTTCAGTTCGGCGACAGTGCACAGTGAACACGGACCTAATATCTTTACTACTATATGCAGTCCCTGTCACGGATTCCTGAAGAGGGCCGATCGCACAGCGAAGGCAGCTACTACTTCATCGCTCTGGGCCAGCGTTCCCACGCTTATCTGGCGCATGCGTGCTCTGCAAAGGAGTTCGCCACGACTGCCACGCCCCACCAGCCTACTTAAGAGGGACGACTTCCAGCTGCTTCCTCAGTTCGGCGACAGTGCACAGTGAACACGGACCTAATATCTTTACTACTATATGCAGTCCCTGTCACGGATTCCTGAAGAGGGCCGATCGCACAGCGAAGGCAGCTACTACTTCATCGCTCTGGGCCAGCGTTCCCACGCTTATCTGGCGCATGCGTGCTCTGCAAAGGAGTTCGCCACGACTGCCACGCCCCACCAGCCTACTTAAGAGGGACGACTTCCAGCTGCTTCCTCAGTTCGGCGACAGTGCACAGTGAACACGGACCTAATATCTTTACTACTATATGCAGGTGAGGTTATCTGCACTTTTTCTAAAAAAAAACATTCTATTTTTGTGCACTGTTGCCGAACACGACGAGTGCCATGCGTGTCGCGCTTATTGCTTGAAAACGACAGTGTACAACGAACAACTTTCTTTGTACCCACGCCATTTCCACTTTCTGTCACAGTATGAGTAAGGAGGCCAAAGAATTTTATAAGGTGCTTGATGACTTTAAGCGCGAACTTCGAGCGGACCTCAGGACATTGAAGGACAGCGTGAAATTCTGCAGTGACACATGCGATGGTGTCAATGATATTAAGAAAGAACTGAAAGAACTGCGAAAAGAATTTCAAGAGTTAGTGAAAAGAAATGACCAACTTACAGCCGAGAACCGCAGATTGAGTGATAGAGTTGAAGAGCTAGAGCAGCAACAGAGATCTAATAACCTGGAAATCAAGGGTGTTCCAGCAGAGGGAGATGCAACTGATGTCGTTAAGAAAATTGGCACCTTCTTGGGCGAACCAATCACAGACACTGATATCGATGTCTGCCATCGTGTCCCTGTGCACAATTCAGAAGAGAAAAACATTGTGGTGCGTTTTGTCCAGCGCACCAAGCGAAATGCAGTCCTGCAAAAGAGCAAAAAACAAAGGATCACCACCAAGGACCTTGACTATGGAGGACAATCTTGTCTGGTATATGTGAATGAACATTTGACCATTCTGAACAAAAGGCTTCTGGGAGCTGCAATTGCCAAAAAAAATCTGCAGGATGGAAGTTCGTGTGGTGTGCGGGAGGAAAAATTCTTGCACGGAAAGACGAGGGCGCCGATGTCATCAGGATTGCTAGAACATCTGACCTCGAAAAAATAAACTAAAATTGGTGCCGCATCTGCTGGATGCAATTCAGAGCAAATATGGCGGGAAAGATTATTTGCCAGTGTTACGACTGTCAAGCTTTTAACCAAAACTTCAGTTCGAACAAAAGACAGTTTTCGGCTATGCATATAAACATGCGAAGCATGAAGAACAAAGTGGACACTCTTGAAATGCTTCTCCAGTCACTAAGCATTAAATTCTCATCAATAGTGTTAACAGAAACCTGGCTAACACAGGCAGACACGGTACCGCACCTTCCTGGTTACAAGTGTGTGAGCCTTAGTAGGGAAATAAAAAGATGCGGCGGCATAGCAATCTTTATGAAAGAAGAAATACGGTATGAAGTGCTGAGCGACATGACCAGATGCGATCAAGATATTGGAAGTCTGTTCGTGAAATTCTCGAACCTCACTGTTGGCGCGATGTACAGACCGCCCGCAGGCAAAACAGCAAAATTTATTGAATTCATCGACAACGCGCTGTACTCTTTGAAGAATGCTACCAAATCATTTATGATTTTCGCTGACGTCAATATGGACACGATATCAGACAGTGCATATGCACGAGACTTTCGTGACATCCTGAATTTGCACGCCTGTGCTAACCTGATAACGCAGCCAACCAGGGTCACAGCAGATACTGCCACCTGTCTTGATGTATGCATCACGAGCTTGTATGATACAGATGTTAAGGCCGGTGTTCTGTCATATGACATCAGTGATCATTTACCGGTCTTTTGCTTGGGTTTTCCTTTTGGCAAAAAAAGCGCTTCTCCACCGGAGAAAATTTTGTATCCAGCAATAACTGACGAAGCTTTGATGCGGTTTCACAACCTTATAGAACAAGAGAACTGGGATGACATGTTCAAGCAACGTAGTGTTACACTGGCGTACCAGGTGTTTTTGAATATATTTAAGCACTGCTATTATGTGGCCTTTCCGCTCAGAGAAAGTGGTAAGAAACCCAAACGGATTCGGAAGCCATGGGTTACGTGTGAGCTCCATAGTAAAAGAAAAAACAGGAAATTTCAAGAGTTCATTAAGAAATGAGACCCATGTTTAATGAGGGAATTTAAACAAATAAGAAATTAAATTCTGATCTCAAGATATCCAAGGATAATTATTTCCAAAATAAATTCTAGGATATTCAAAATGACAGCAGAAAGACATGGGATATGTTGAATAACATATTAGCAAGAAACAAACCTGGTTGCAGTGTCAAGGAAATATGAAGTCTCGGGTCTGACGGAAACCCGTCTGGTCGGGATGGTACATGACGAAAGAAGAAGGCGCCGACCAAAAGAAAAGATGGAATGATGTTTCGGCTCCCCCACGGGAGCCTTGTTCACAATGAGCTCATTGTGAACAAGGCTCCCCTGGGGGAGCCGAAACGTTATCCCATCTTTTCTTTTGGTCGGCGCCTTCTTCTTTCTTCAAGGAAATCTGCGTTGACGATGTGGTGCTAAATGGGAATGATCTAGCAGACACAATGAACCGGCACTTTATCAAAACAGGTATTTATTCAGGAAAGTATGACAGTGCAGACGACCACATACGTGTAAAAAGATTGCTAGACTCCATTATGCTCACCCCTGCAACACCTCATGAAATTGAAGAAATAATAAGAAACTTAAAAAATCATGTTGCCTGCGGTGATGACGGGTTAAAAGCCTTGCCTATTATGCATGTCTCGCACTTGATAAGCCCTATATTATCGCATATAATAAACCAGATGCTTCTTAGCGGAGAATTCCCAGATGAATTAAAGATTGCAAAAGTTACACCTATCTATAAAGGCGGTAGTGAGGCCAATTTAGGTAATTATAGACCAATTTCAGTTCTAACAGTTTTTTCGAAGCTATTGGAAAACGTCATCAACCACAGGCTAAGCGATTTTTTCAAGAAACATCGCGTGATAACAGAATCCCAATACGGATTTCAAGCAAACAAATCAGCAGAGCAAGCGCTAATTGACATCAAGGATAAGATAATTGAAAATATAGAAACAAAATTCCTTACTCTTGGCCTATTTCTTGATCTAAGCTAAGCCTTTGATACTGTTCAACATAATATTCTGCTAAGAAAACTAGAACTATATGGCATTAGAAGAGTGGCACTAGAACTGATTCGCAGCTATCTGGAGAAACGTTATCAATATGTGTGCATCAATAACTGGTCCTCAAACAAACTTGAAGTGCAACATGGCGTTCCGCAGGGCTCCATTTTGGAACCCCTCCTTTTCCTTATTTATATAAATGATATTACAGTAATACCTGGATCCCCACAAATATTAAGGTATGCCGACGATACTAATGTTTTTTTCACCGGAGAGAATGCTCAGGATCTGCAGAACTCTGCTAACGATTATTTAAAACAGTTATCAAAATGGCTTCAAAGTAACCGCTTGAGTCTAAATATAAATAAAACTAAGTTCTTAATATTTAAACCAATAAATAAACCAGACTGCAACTCAGTCAGCATTAGATTTGAAGGACGCTCGCTGGAGCAATGTACTGAACAAAAATTTCTGGGTGTCTGGTTCAGCCACGACCTCTCATGGAATACCCATGTTAATCATCTTAATTAACCCTTTCTCGCACCATTGGATGTATATATAGAGTACAACATCTGATACCCAGACGCTTAAAACGAACCTTATACTATTCCCTGTTATACTCCAAAATGAGCTATGGCGTCTTAATTTGGGGTGCGACAACAAGTACTAACTTCTACAAACTTAACCTATTACAAAAACGAATGTTAGGCATACTGGAAAATTACAAAGGTCATAAGCAGTCTTTGAGAACACAACCACCATTTATCAAATATAATATGTTAAAGGCTGACCAAGTGTACCCCTTAAAACTATTTCAATGGATTCAAAGACACAAGCTACATAGTTACCCAGTATATAGTTCCAGTTCTCACAACATTCGTAACCCAAAACGGAAAATGCCACAAGTTAGAACTAACTACGGAAGGCAAACATAGGGTTTTCAAATAACTTATGCTTTGAACAGCAAAGATTTACAGTTGAACTTCGATACAGGTCTCCAGGTTTTTAAAAAAATACTGCAGGAAGCATCTTGTGAACAGTGTTATTAAATTTTCATTAACGTAAATTATTGCAAAAGTTTGTGCATGCGTTCTCGCATTCTCTCTTGCCATGCCCCTGTCATTACCCGCAATTTTCTGTACTGTCTAAAAGACTGCCATAGTGTCTCGGCTGCCCAATCAATATCTTGGTTGCGCGTGATTGTGCGGTGACTGTTGGTTTGAAACCAATTTGTTGTGCTTTATGTTCCTGTTGCAGACATGTTGCTATTTACCTTTGAATTATTGCATTGTTTTATACTTATTATTGTACTGCTAACAAAAGTGTTTGTGATGACATGCTATTCTCGCAAAGACTAGTCCCTTACAATTGCAACATCGACTGCCTGTCCGAACATTATTATCTTTTTTGTTCACATTGTAAGAGGGCCGAGGCCTTTGTCAGGTGCGTGGACGCCTTTAGCCTCGACCCCCTCTTAGACTGTGTCTAAGGAAACAATAAAGAAAGAAAAGAAAGAAAGTCACTGCCTTCTTTTTCGAAGTCTTGCCGGGATTTGGTCTTTGGCGGCTGGCTGGTTATGCCTACCAGCTGCCAGTTTGAGTATGGCCGACCGGGCTCCTTCAGATGGCTAGTCATAGCCGGGCGGCTCCTCCTCGTGTGGTGTGAATCCATCCGTAGTCTCGAAACAGTCATCAGACCACACGGACAACCTTCTACCTTCAGGTGCGCCTTTGGACCGCGACCCTGCCTATCACTCTGGTGGTGACCTCTCGCTGAAGCCGCCGGTAGTTGTGGAGTCGCCGAAAGGCACCCGCTTAGAGTTGGGCACGGACGCCGACGCCATGAAAGTTCATGAGGGGATTGTCACGGCGAATTTGGACAAGGAGAACAAGATAGGGCCTGCCGCCCGGGGTGTTCTTCTGCCTCTCGTCTGTAACTTATACCGCCAAACACCACATTTCTTTGCTTGTGCGGCTGCCGAGACAAACTATTCACGGACGCTCCGGACCTCTTTGGATGCGCGAAAGCGCGAACTGCAAATCCTCAGAAAGCCGCTCACAGAGATGTCTGGCAAAGTCACTGTGTCTGAAGCGGAACTTTGCCATGTGATGCAGGAGGCACTGGTTCCTCGGACATTTGCTGACGCTCTGCTTGGTGCTCCGGCTCTTCTTCTACAGGGTGATGCTGCAAATACAGCCCTGGATGTGTCCCCTGGCCCTCCGGGGCTTATCCTGTGGGAGGCTCCCGACCGGACTAACTGCCGCATAAGTTGTTACTAACGTCTGTCGTGGCCTCGGCGGACGTCGGCCGTGAGGTGGCGGCTTTGATTAAGGAAAACATCGGCACCGAGGTCGAGGGAATCAGAGCTGTTGCCCTCCAACCTTCTCGTCTTGCCCTCATGGTAGCCTCCAAGGATCCTCCGGGCCTGGAACGCCTCAAGGCCGCTATAACAAGGATTGAGGCCACTCGTACTTCGATCAATGTCCGTGTCCCCCAGCAGAGAAACCCGCACATTCGCCTTGCCGCGGTTTACCCCGACGTGCGGCCGCAGGACCTCGTCATGACACTTAACCGCTTGAACCCCAATCTCCATCTGGACCCATCCTCCTGCAAGGTTAAGTTATCTTTTGCAGGAAAACCTTAACAATTTTTGCATATACTCGGGGTTGACCCCCTGCCTTTTCCCGTCTATGTGCGGCACGTCATGTAACTATTGGATGGACTTCTGGCGAGGTCCGCGATTATTTGCATGTTCCAATCTGCACTTACTGTGCTCAATATGGCTACGCTTCGAAGGCATGTAAGCCGCAAAATAATCCTTCGAAGGCTTGCTGCGCCCGCTGCGGGTGTTTGCACGCTTTGCCGGCTTGCCCGAACAGTATCCAGGACCTCAGAAGCAAGTGTGACCTTGCGCGGCTTCCGGTCGCCCGTCCGGTCATCCGGCGGGGCATGTGTCTTGTTCACTTTTGCGTGAACATGCGGATAGGATCCGCGCCCGCACTCAATATGGGCCTTAGTCCTCGCGTTACCCCGCGTCTCTTGCCGATCACATCTTTTTTTTCCAATTTAATTTAAATCACACCCGTTGCGCGACTTCCCCGATGGTTAAATTTATTCACGACAACAATTTTAAAATAACGGCTGTGAGCGACCCATACATCTCCACCAATAATGAATTTGTAGGACTTCCCTCTACTTTTCACAAAATATGCGCTCTTCAAGACCCTAGGTGTGTCATATTGCTCCATAATCCTACTTTTGATATCTTTCCAACTTTTATCTCTCTTGAAGTGTTTCCTATCTTATTTTCCACACCAACAGATCATTTTCTTTTTATTGCACTATACATACCGCCTCGTGCAGATATTGAAGCGGCTCTTGCTTTGCTTACCACTTGTATACAAACTTCGCCCACATATATAATATTCATTTGCGGAGATTGTAATGCAAAAAACGTTAAATGGGGCGAAAAGATTACTGACACCAGAGGAACTCATGTTCAAGCTTTTGCGACCTGTAATGTTCTTAATAATCTGGACTCTTTACCAACCTACGAAACTGCGTATGCTCCAAGTTGGATTGATCTTAGCTTCTCGTCACCAAACTTGCTAACACAGGGCTATTCTTGGCAAGTCGGTGCTGATGCATCACTTTCCGAGCGAAGATTAATTACATATGCGTTCCCCTCCCAACTTGTGTCCCCGTTCAATCGGGTCACCCGAGCCAGCTCGAGTCGTTTAATTCACCAGTTAACTTCTTTGTTTTGGCTCCAATATTTTTATAATCATCAGTTCCATTCAGCTTCCGCGCTTGATCAGGTTCTAGCTAAATTTAACGACACTTTTATGACACTATATAAGAGAAACTTGCGCTTGGTAAAACCCAAATTTCCTGAGGGTTCCATTTGGTGGACGGCTGATTTGAGCATAGAGCGGTCCCGTGTGCGCGCTCTTCGTCGCCGCTTCCAGCGCATTTCAGACCCTCAGTTAAGAATTTTCCACCTCTCAGTTTATTATAGCGCTCTTGCAACGTATCGATCTAACATTCGAAACACACATGATAATTATTTAACGGAGATCTGCTCCACAGCTACGCGCGAATTCCTGTTTGGCAAGCCATACAAACATGCTTTTTGCAAGCTCAAGTGGCCTTCTGTAATTCCTCCTCTTTAGTACTCTATTGGCACGTATATTGAAACGCTTCCTGACACTGTAAAGTTGTTGCTTCGTACTCACATCGCCACAGAAATTTTTTCCCACGATCTTCCTTTCCGTACTCACGTTCGTGACATTATAGCACAGCCTTACAGTAGCTCAGTTCAAGATTTATCCTTCACTGCTGCGGAGATTGAAGCTGTAATCAATTCAATCGCTGTGACGTGTTCTCCTGACCCTGATCTAATCTCTCTTCGTGTTGTTCGCGCCTTGTATATTGCTCATTCCTTTTTTTCTCTCTATGTTTAATTCTGCTTTGCATTTGGGTTGCTTTCCTCAGACTTGGAGAGTTGGAAGGATTATTTTTATTCGCAAACCGAATAGAACAGCGAACCTTCCCAATTCTTACCGGCCTATTTGCATTAATTCGTCTTTTGCAAAAGTGCTCGAACGTTTGCTTTATGGCCGGCTGTACTATTTCCTGTTCCAGAATAATATACTGCACAAAAATCAGTATGGTTTCACGCATGGCCGTAGTTCTGTTCAGGCTCTCTATCGTTTGCGGGAGTTATTATTTACATATCAGCAACAAAAACTTCCTGTGGTTCTCATTTCTCTTGACTTCAGAGATAGTGTTTGGCACACTTTTCTTCTAAATTTTTTAAGACAACATCGTTGTCCTGGAAATTTATATTCCCTCTTGGTCTCTTCCTAGATAACTGAAAAATGACCTAAAAACTCCTTCTTGTACTCTTTCTGTGCCTTATTCTGTCAGCAGTCCGCAAAGTTCGCCCCTTTCACCTTTACTTTGGAACATGTTAATTTATGACCTCTTAAATCTCCCTGTCCCCTCACCTATCCACATTCAGGCATATGCTGACGACACTATTATCCTTGTCCCTGGAAAAACTAGCCGCGAGTTGTCAACATTGGGTTCAAATGTTTTAACATTAATCCAAATCTGGTGTGGTAACTATCGTGTTCACTTAAGATCTCAAAAGTGTTCTTATGTTTTATATTTTAATGGAGTCCCGGCGTTGCGCAAACGTAAGCCAACTCTACGCCTAGACAATTACTGTCTTAAGTGTGAACCCAATAATAAATTATTAGTTGTTTTTGACTCCCGGCTAAGCTTTATTCATGTTAATCATTTGCAAGAAAAAATTATTGCATCTACGACCGGGCTCCTTAATTGGTTCCGTTTCCATTTTCGTGTTTCTCCATCGTATTTGCGCATAATGTATTATGAGGTTTTTCTTTTACTTCCTACAATCACCTATGCCGCCCCAGCTTGGTGGTTCCTTTGTCCACTTTCCAGACTCAGAGATCGTGTTTTATCGTTGCAACGCATTCCGCTTCTCGCTCTTACTGGTGCCTACAGTACTACGAGAACTGTTGCTCTTCATGTCCTTGCCAATGTTCTTCCATTGCCTATTTATTTGTACCAATTATGTGCAGAGTTTATGCTTTTTACATTACGGCAACCCGTTGTCAACAGCAAGACAATTTATAACCTGTCTGAAATTCAGCCTGTACCTAATATCTGGTCTGACCATCCCTCATTGCAATTTAAATTTTCTTTTTCTCAATTTAGTTATCAGGAAGCCTTGACCTTTTCGTGTCAACGCGCATTGCATATTTACACGGACGGGTCATTCACTCATCCCAGTGCTGGTGCTGCTTTTGTTGTTCTTAGCTCCACACAAAAGATTTCATATGTTCATCGCATATCCTTAGAACCACCTTCAAGTGCCTATGCCGCTGAGCTTGTTGCATTTTATTCTGCTATTGCGTTTGCTATTAATAACCCTCCTTCAATGCCCGTTCACTTCTACTGATTCTCTATCTCTGCTTTCTGTCCTTTCTTCAGTTACTTCATTTAACTCGACAATTATTTCTATTAATAAAGATCTCTATCGTTTGTCTTCTCTTGCCTCATTTCTTTTATTTCATAGCCGGGGTAACTACGGAATTTTTGGAAATGAGTTAGCCGACCAAGCTGCTGGTAGTGCTAGGCAATATGGCCATTTACACACTTCTATCCTTTCATGCCGTTGCATGCGTTCCCGCTTACATCATTCTTCACTTCTTTGATGGCGAACTTATTGGCTAGAAAATAATGGCGGCACAGAATTATTTAACTGGATTCCTGATACGCTCAATATTCCTTCCATCCGCCTACCTGGGAGTCCTCTTATTACTTTACTCACTGGGCATGGTCGACCCCTTCCTACATTAAAAAAATTGGCTTATCTCCTTCTTCAATTTGCTCATGCGGTATTTTGTGCGAGGATGTCAGTCATTACTTCCGGAATTGCTCCCTTACTGCTCCTTTAGTTTCCCGTTCAATGTCTCTCTGCTAATCTGACATTACACTGTCTACTTACCCCTCTCTTTTGAATAACCCTGCTGTTTGTGCTGTTCTGATTCAAATGGTTCATCTCATCAGCAGCACAATTCCTACACATTCCCGATGAGTTCCTTCGTCACTCTCATTTCTTCTGCATAAGCTCCGTACAGAGAAGTGCTCTGTGTTCCTTTGCTGGACAAGGATGCATTTCTCTGTGGCCTTACACTGTATTTGGACCAAATGTGATTGTGACTTTATCTGTGCTGATATTATCTGGGACATTATCTGTGCTTCTGACTGTCTGTGGTGTCTGGACCAACTGTGTCTGTGACTTTACCTGTGCTGACATTCTCTGTGACATTATCTGTGCTTCTGTCTGTTCTGTGCCTTTGGGGTTTCCTGATTTTTTGTTTGTTGTTTCTTTTTTGCTGCTTTTCGCTTTAAATTAAGTTTTTTTTTAGCGTTTAGCTCCTTTACTTTTTTTATTGGCTTTAGGCCCGGTAAAGCGTTGCTGGTCCGGACTCCCTCTCTCTTTCATGTATGTTTTTTTGTATTTTTTCTGAGAGGACCAATAAAAAGATAAAATGGTATAATGGTTCTGTCGGACAAACTGCGGGGTGCCCATGTACGGGGCGACCGCAGAATGGGGATTGACGGCGGTCGGCTAGTGCACACGTATTTGTGGTGGTAGTGGTTTTTTTATTAAAATAATAGTAAAAAGGAAGAAAAAGATTTTTGCTAGCCCCGGCATCTGCAGTCGATACTGAAGCACGTGAGCTGGGGCAGTGGAAATAAAGGATAGCAGGCAGAATGGAGAAATGAAATGAAAGAGGTGACGGGACAGAAAGAGAGGATAGGGGGAGAAGTAATATGTACAAACTATTTATAGAATAAGAAATGTGTCCAGGTTGTGCGCGTGATTAGTTCATTTTAGAGGAATTACAACCCACGCGCACAGCATTGTGTTGGCTACAAATGGAGTGGCCAACACAGTGCTGTGCGCGTGTGTTGTAATTCCTCTAATATGAACTAATCTGTGCCCGATTCTGTGACAGGTCTCACATATGATAGATTTAGGGTTGTGAGATGTTACCGGCAGGAGTATGATGTATAGATGGATCTTGCGAGGAAATCTGGAAATCTAAAACTTGATGAGAGCTGCTCCGTTCTTGCCCACGATCCTGGCGTTATCTTGCACGAGTAACAAGTGAGGTCGGCCAAGAGTTGTTTGTTAACGCGTTCACACGATATGTTACACGGCAGATCTGGCAGGTATGAATGGTTTCATAAGCCTGCATAGGTGTCGCCTTTCCAGAAATTAAGTGTCCCTAGCATGCGTACTCAATATGTCGACTGCAAACTGATGGATCGCCGCTAGCGGCCCGAGTAAGCAGCCGCGTCTCGCATTGACTCCGCCAATTTCTGGCTCCTGTGCCCAGCTAAATCTTCCCAAGGACCCACCAAGACCCTGAACGGATCCAGGAAGGTACACGGGCCCTACCCGTTATCATCATTTGGATGTGCCCGTTGATTCACAAGAACTGGCAAGTGAAAACTTCTCCGCCTGCTGTGCCGCTGCGCTAAGCCTCGCCTCATCGAGGCGAGCCTCGCCGGCGCGCTGCGTTCCTCACTCACCGGCAGCGCACCTACCCCCAGCAGCCATGGAGGTGCAAGCGCAGAGGGAAGACCTTCGTCCCAGTGAGTGGACCCCGATACTCCGCGCGTACAAGGGTGAAATCTCAAGCGCGAAAACGCTGGCCAGATCTCATCAAGCAGCGTCTGTTCCACCTACGCCTACGGCGTCCGCGTCCGCTACCCCTGCGACTTTCAAGCCTACATACAGGCCCCAACAAGAACAGCTGCGCGCGACGCACGCAGTTGCACACCGGAGCAAACAACTTGCTTCACTCCCTCCCGGCACTATACGGGTCGTTTACCGACCAAGAGGAGGCCTCGCTTTGAAAGGCACCATGGCGCAGCCACTCCTGCAAGCCTTGCAAGTCAGCGCTGCTGGCCGTGACCTCGGGGATATTCACCTGGGGATCCACCCTACGAATAACACCTTCACGGTCGCTACCCCGCACGAGACAACCGCCCTTCACCTCGTCCAGCTCAGGGAAATGGTCCTCCAAGAGACCGCTTACCCTATCGCAGCCTACATTCCACCGCCGGCGGCTGCTGTGCATGGAGTCATCTCGCAAGCCTACTGGGAGGAGACGCCGGAGCAGATGCTACGGGACCTCCAGACCCGCAACCCGTACGCTGATATCATTGCAGCCCGCAGAATGGGAAGGACTCATTGCGTACTGATCACCTTTGCGCACGGACCAGTCCCCCATACCATACGCTACATGAGTGTAGTGTACAGATGCACGCCGTTCAAGGGAAGTCCAGACGCGTGCACGAACTGTCGTCGGCCGGGCCATAGGTATAACGTGTGCCCGCACCCCAAGACCGGTCTCTGTCCGCGGTGCGGAGACAAGCATGAACCGCAAGATGTGGCCTCCTGCATCCCGACCTGCATTCTCTGTGGAGGCCAGCACCTCACGGGCACCGGCTCGTGCATGGCTAGAAATCGCACCGCCCAACCACGCAACCCATCGCCCCAGAAGGCAATGCCCCCTAACAAGGATGACTTTCTTCCGCTGCAAACGAACAAGAACGACTTTCCTCCCCTGAAAACGACCCTCCCGTCTACTGCAACATGGGCCTCCGAGGCTGCCGGGACGAACACCAGGACCTCCCAGGACCCGGACGTGAAGGCTCTGCGAGAGGAGGTAAAGCAGCTCAGGGCAGCCCTCTCTACCGCCACCTCTGCTGTATCTCCCCATCCACCAACCCCCCCCCCCTTCGCCCACCCAACCCGCCCAACCCCCCTCTCCCCTTAAAAAAAGAAGGCCTGATGAGAGCCCAGTCGAACCACTAGACCTAGACGCCAAATTTCAGGCCTTCGCCCAAAACTTGGAAGCCAGGCTCACAAAGCGCATTACTGAGCAGCTCACTGCACAGTGCCAGCTTATGATTGAATCTACCATTATCCGTCTAATGAATAGTGTCATATGTAGCATCATGACCAAGGTAGAGGAGCGCTTAACTCGCCTCACTCCTGGACTCTCAACGGACTATCCTCCCACAGTCCCACTCTCCACACCCCTCCTTCCCTCTCAGTACCCAACAACATGGCTCCTCCTACGAGCCTTAAAGGCCTACTTGACCGGAATTTCGAGCCGGCTAATTGTGCCCCCAATATAACATCCATGCAACGACCGTTATTTATTTGCAACGTGAAGGCTGTAAAGCATGACATGTTTTAATTAGGCACGCTTAAAAAATTTCATAGCAGACGACGCAGCACTCTAGCGTCGGGCTAAGCAACTAAAAGCAAGACCGGAAATTACGCACGTTTGAGACGTCGAAACGGCCGACACACCGATGCCGGAGCGGCGAGCCTCGTAGACGAGCGTCCCTTCGCATGCTGTCGTTTCGTGGTGAGTCTCGCTGCTAAGTGCTTTGGACTTAACTGCTGTCATCATGCCAACACAGTACGTCGCTGTTGGTTGTCCAACACGCACTCTGTTCCGGGCATCAGTCTTCATCGTTTTCCAAGGTTCGATAAGCTGCGCAAGTTATTGGTCCTGGCGCTGAAGCGAGACCGATGGGAGCCGAGCAAGGCAAGCGTGCTTTGTTCGGGGCACTTCAAGCCGGAGGACTTTGTGCGCGACATCGATGTTGCTGCAAATCTGCCGTGCAGGCAGCTGAAACGGCTTTTGAAACCGGAAGCAATTCCTTCTGTTTTCGCTCACTGCAAGCGCAGCATTCAGAACCTTCGGCTAGCCTTCGAGAAGCGTCGGCGTATAGAGGTGAGTATGCTTTATAATTGACACCTGATATCGGAGTGGGGCGCCACAGAAACCTTTATCGCGATGTATTAGTTTTATTTTAGATCGTGAATAACGCCTTGAGGGCATCTGCTGCTGCGAGCTCGTCTCCGGCAATTGTCGCCACGCCGATCGCGCCCGAAAACTGCCCAGATACCGCCCTCGGTGTTATCAGTAACGCCGCAGTGTCACCAGGTCATGGTAAGTCGTATGAATAGACTACAGTGTACTGTCGCTGTAGGAGTACACCTGCAGCGGTACGCTGCCGCGGCTCGCGAGAGCATTGGCGTTAGGTACATGATAGAAGCCTCACTAGAACGTTATTTGCCCGTTTTGGCGCCTGATTTCTTGAACAAGGTTTTACAAACCTTCCGTACTCTTCTTTTGTTATATAAGTTAAACCCATAAAACCAAACCATACCATCCAGTGGAGTATAAACAAGGAATTTTGTGTACAGTTCAGAGACCTCCAGGTTGTGAAAACTAATCCGGAGTTTCCGTGTGTGCCTAGTGGCACATAGAGCATTCCTTCAGTGCATAATTATCTCAATGAACTGTTAAGTGTTCGTTTTTTTTTGCAGATGAATATGTCCAGATTGAGGTAGAGTTCACTTGTTCTGCGTGTGGTCACTCAGCAACCTTCAAGTCTTCCAAGTATATTCAGGTGGACTTACCAAAGGCCACATGCAACAAGGGAACAATGACAGGCAGTCTACTGAGGCACTGTGGTAATATGTTGGCAGTTTTAGCTACTTTGACTTGAGACATGACAGTTTTTTCTTGTTGTTGAAGGTGTGCAAACTGATGAGACAGGCTCGGAGAATGTGGACCGATGCTCTACGCCCAGCATAGATATGGTGCCGGATAGATATATGCCTGCATCATACCTCGACGACAGTGATTCCTGGAGTGAAGCCAGTGATGAGAGCAACGCCGACAGTGTGTCAACTGCTGAGCTTGATGCAAACGATAAAAGTTTTGCATTATCAGAAATTAGCAAGTGTGTATATTGTGCAATCAGCTTTTTTTTCTTTTGCTTGTTTCACAAATTTATGTTTCATTACATTCTTGCAGCCCAACTGGAGCTACGGCCACTGATGTTCTATCAGAGCCAAAATATATCGTCTTTGAGAGCTGTCTCGTAGAGCTCCTTGGACCCTGCAGGACATGCTTGGCTCAGTGCTCTACTGAAGTGAAGAGGTCTGGTAGCCTTGTGCAAGTCACAGCAATCTGCCCATTTGGGCATGTGTGGTCATGGCAGAGTCAGCCATCCCTCCACAGGAAGGCTGCTGGGAACATCCTTCTAGCTGGTATGTGAATAAAGTATTATGGGGGCAGCATCTTTTGATCGTTGCTAATTTAATATGGTATCTCTGTTGAGCTTAATATTTTTTTGTAATGACCATTGTTTTCAATTACAGTATTGTAGAATCCACGGGCATATCTCAGATTTAACTGGTAGTTTGGTTTTATGAAGGTAATTACAATAAGTCTTGATCATTGCATAATTATGGTTAGTATATCCTGTGAATGGAATGAGCACTAGTATAGTTCTGATTACAATAGGTGCATGCATGGGATAGGCAGTTCATGTACCCCAGTTCGTCGTACAATATAATAGATACGTATTTTCATGACATGAAATTTTCAAAAGGTGGCAGTTGCTATAATCAACTCTTTTATTCTAAAATTTTTGTTGAAGTGCCTCATAATTGCTGAGCTAACTTTTAATTTGCATGATAAGGCATTTATATATAATCAGCAGCAATATATATTTTATAGTAATCTCTGCTTGTACATGGTTGTGAAACAGCTCAAGGGACGAAACACAGGAAGAAACAAAGAAAGACACGTGCGCTGTGTTTCGTCCCTTGCGCTGTTCCACCACCATGCAAAAGTACCAACTAGCCCGTGAACTCGCTCTTCTAAATCTCTGCTTATGGCTATATTTTGGCAGCAAAAAGTATTGCAAGCAAGAAGCTTTGATGTACTTTCAATTGGTTTATACACATTCTTATAAAATACCATTTCACAATCTACAAAGAAAAACACCTGGTAAATTAGTGTACACTGTCTGATTTTCTCTGACATTGTTGCAGCACTGATTTGTGCCAATATGTTATTTGGTCAACACACATTTTCCTCACAACCCTTGATACAGTTGCACTTCATAATTGCCGCCGTGGTGGCCGAGTGGTTGTAACGCTTGGCTGTTGACCCGAAAAATGGAGGTTCGATCCCTGCTTCTGTGGTCGAATTTCGATGGAGGTGCAATTGTAGAGGCCCGTGTGCTGTGCGATGTCAATGCACGTTAAAGAACCCCAGGTGGTCAAAATGTCCAGAGCCCTTCACTACGGCGTCCCTCATAGCCTGAGTCGCTTTCGGATGTTAAACCACCATAAAACATAAACCAAGCACTTCAACATTTGCAATATGGCCGTTCTTACAAATGATTTGTGGTCATTATTCTCCCTAGGGGCTATATTGTTCACAGGCTCGAACCCCAAAAAATCACTTCGACTTCTTTCATGCATTGGAGTTGCAACGCCTGGGGAAGACCTATTCTTCAAAATACAGAAGTGTGTATTGTTCCCCTCTGTGCGAAAGGTAAGCCAGATTCAGATGTGTTCAATATTATTAGTTATGCGGAGGACAAGTGCAAAGCAACCACGTTTTTATATAGGTGTGGACAGATGAACAGAATGCCCATCTCACTGAAGCATCAAAGAAGCCTCTGAGTTTAATGGGGGATGGCCTATTCGACTCCCCAGGATTCAATGCAAAGTACTTGACGTACACATTCAATGATGCTGAGCAGGATGTCATCTTACACACTGAGCTTGTGCAGGTTTGTTTCATTTTATGCCTAGCAAAGTTAAAATGTTTGCTTTTAGTATTCACTAATGTATATCTATGTTACAGGTGAATGAGGTCAGCAACAGTGTGCAGATGGAAGTGGTTGGCTTAAAAAGAGGTCTACAATTTCTGCTAGGAAACAACTGCCGTATCAGCAGAATAGTAACCGACAGGCACAGTGCCATACGAGCCCTTCTCAGAAAAGAATATCCTGAGATAATGCACCTTTTCGACTGTTGGCACATGGCAAAAGGCAAGAACATTTCAGCGACCCTTATCATAACATGGGAGTTTGAGACCAAAGTTTTTGTTTCGTTATATTTCATTTCAGGAGTAAGAAAAAAGCTTCTTGCAGCTTCAAAGCGCCGTGGCGTAGAGGTCCTCGAAAAATGGGCCCGTGCTGCTGTGAACCATTTGTATTGGTCTGCAGCTTCAAGTGACGGACACCCAGAACAAATTGTTCCTAAGTGGAGTTCACTCACAAGGCATGTGATAAACGTGCATCAGCATGATTCGTCAATCTTTCCACGGTGTGTCCATGGCGACCTCAGTGAAGATGAAAGACTCTGGCTGGATGAAGGTAAGTAATAGAAAGCATTGGTACTTTTTGAAGGCTCATCATTTGAATTTCCTTGTTTTTAAGGATCAGATGCCCACCGCAAGCTCTGTGAAGTTGTAGAGGCCCCATTGCTGTTGAAGGACATGGCGCAGCTTTCCACAAAGGAGCAGACGTTTGGTTGTGAAGCTTTTCATAGCCTGATAAACCAGTTTGCACCGAAAACTTATCACTACAGTTATGCTGGAATGCGAGCTAGGTTAGTGCTATGCTTTATTCACTGATGCAAGCAGTGACATTCTGTCATATTTCTGTGCACTAGCACACATTTTGGAATACTTTTCATGCTATATTGTACATTGGTTGTCTTTACTGTATGTTGTAATATTTGCCAGATTGGGGCAGACACCCACACAATACTCAGTCAGGGTTTCTTCAGTTTTTATGTGTAATGCCTTGCTAATGCAATTTCTCTTTCTGGCGGAAATTCAAACGCCGACCATTCGTTTTAAAAATGACGTTTCGGCCCCGCTTTTATGGGGGCCTTGTTCACAAGGCCCAAAGTGAACAAAGTTCACAAGGTGAACAAGGCCCCCGTAAGCAGAGCCGAAACGTCATTTTTAAAACGATTGGTCGGCGCTTGGAGAATTTCCGCCATGAACATACCCGACCAGATGGGTTTCCATCAAACACTGGATTTCAATTTCTCTTTCTACTCACTAATGTTGCTTGCAGAGTCCGCATCGCAGCATTACATTATAATGAGAACCATGGACGTCCTCAGGCGGTCCGAGCTGATGGCCAAAAGCGGTTTGCTAGGAGGTTGCGAAAGGGTCGGAATGGAGAGGCTAGCCTTTCATCTTTGAAGGTGGAGCCATCTTATGGTGAGTACTCATTATTGTGCGTAAGGATAATTGTACCTTTTCAAAATACAGATCAGCCTAAATGCTGGTATGTCTGTTGCAATGACTGGTATAACTTGAAATGCCATCAAAGGTTATGCGCATAAAAGACAACACGAAGAGAGAAGACAGGACGAGCGAGTGGGTTTAGCTATCATTAAAAAAAATTGCTGCCTGCTAAACCCGCTCTTTTCAAAGGTGATATAGGAATACTTGGAACAATTTAATGTTACCATTAGCTCATTAAAGTTCAATTGTAAATTAACACCTCTCCCAGTTTAATTCTCCTGATGCTATCATACCAGTCATTGCTACCCTATTTCGTACTAACACTAACTTTTTAATGTAATAATTTCATATTGTTCCGTTAGTTCATAAAGATTTGCAGTTGTGATATGCAGATAACAGTGTCCATGTAATCTTGGTGTGGCCCTTACTGTTCACCAAAATATAATACACATTTGAAGCTGTTCAACTACTTTTGCGTGGCTGTAAATGTGTTTTTAGGAAGGTATTCTTTTACATGTAGCGCTTGCAATGTGAAAAGTTAACAGTGTGGGCACCAATTTCGTGCCAAGAGAAATAAATATTGGTATCTGTGTTCAGGATTTATGAGCATCCTCCCGCCTGTCAGTGCCAGTAACTGTGGATAAATCCAGGGTTAGCATTTTTATTACCATGTACTATATAACGTACTACATCGAAGTCTGAGATAAATGTTTTTTTTTTTCATTTTAAAACGCTAAACTAAACAAATTGCCAAAAATGCAAGATAAATACAGAAGTCTCACACGAATAAATAAATAAAAGGCTAGAGCTCTATACTTTGTGTTCAGCTATTATAAAAAGTAAATACGCCAAGTAGCTTGCATGTAAGATGTACTGGAGCTCTTGTAATAACTGTGAAAATCCTAGCTTTCAGAAAGTTGAGAAAAATAGTTGCTGTGTTCTTCAAGAAAAAAATCTCATACCATATAACACCACCACTCAGGCAAGTCATCCATTAAATCACCTTATGCCTGGTTCCTGTATTTTGTTAATTTTTTTTCAAGGCTTTCTGCAGTGTGTACTATAATCCAGCAAGGTGCAATGCGTATCACAAGAATGCCATTATCTAGTTTAAACCAACTATGAAAAATGAGTTTGCCACCATGTTATTGGATTCATTTATGCTTCTTAGAGTGAAAAGTGAAACTCCTCACTAAGACATAGCTAGGGTGGCATCCATCATGATATTATATATGCCATAACTAGTATTCCAGTGCTTGCATGCATATTCACTAATTCACAAATCATCTAATGCTGAAACTTTTAATGTGACTGAATTCTTTTTTTTTCAGGCTATCTGCATTTGCTCCTGCAGCAGTCACTTGAGTTGTGCGCAGTACACCAAACATACAAGGAAGCCTTGGAAGGCAGTGGAGGTTCTGAACCATCTCCTCCGCCAACTACTGCTGGGCATGGAATTCCGTCAAAGGACGAGCTGTTGGCATCGCATCGCTCCAGATTTAATGCCCGCTAGCTTGGCAGTCTAGCCAGATATAGTACGGTTCCCTATGTGGAGTTCTATATCCCAGTTTTTGCATGAGATATGAAAGACAGTATAGTGAAAGGTTTCTGTTAAATTTGTGTCACATGAGGTCTCTATAACTGTACAGCACTCTACACTGTTATGAATGGGATGCACACCAGCCGAAGAGGATCAAAGCGAAGATTCCATCGACCGCGATGACCACGCGGTAGGGGCAATTTAGACAGGTCGTTTGACCCCACGAGGACCCCACGAAAAAAAAAGGATGTGCTGGGAACCTGCTTGCGGAATCTTTCGCAAGCTCTTCAGGAAGGGGAGAGATGACCTTCCCTTTGTCTGCAGTTCCTCGCAAGACGAGACCGACAGTGTACAGTCGACGGGGGAAGAAGGGAGCGGGGACTTCCAGTAATTAACCGTGACTGAGAAGAGCCATCCCAACCGTAGAGAGCCCGCCGAAGTTATAGCCAGGGCGCCGCACCAGTGTTTTCGATGGACACATGCAGCTTGCAGTAATGTTGCACCACAGTGCGAAACAGCTGCGGACTTGCGTTTCCTCCTCACCAGTTCTCACGCGTGGACTCTGCAACGTGTGCCTCCGCATCCTATGTGCTGTGTCACTCTTCCGATCTGTGTCTTGTGTTCAATTGCCTGGCGCCTTGTGAAGGGCTTTGGCCTGGCTAGACACAGTTTTGCAGGGCTAAGTTCTTCAGCACATTTAGCCACATCTTCATGATCAGTAGACTCACGTTGCCATCTTCGTTCCCTAAGTAATTCTTTGCAATGCAAATGTTGCAGTTCCTCTTTAGATATGTTGCTGAGTCCTAACTCGCTGTCCATACCGGGTTGCAACTGAGGTGAAGCGATGGGGAAACTGCTTTATATCGAGCTTATTAGTGCTGCGAAAGCACTCATATTCTTACCATCCTCGACCAAGTCCTTCTGTTGTTTGTTTGCAGCTCTCTCCTCCTTGACTGCCTCCTTGCTCTCTTCCCTCACAACACAGTTCAGGTGTCTACTGAGAAGTGCAACAGATACTGCGCCTTTCCTTTCCTCAGGGAAGGCTTGGTAGGGTTTAGGTGTCCACTGAGAAGTGAGACACTGCGGCTTTCTTGCACCTTCCCTTGCGAATTTGCCAAGGTTAAATGAAGATCAGATGCAGGCACAGAACGGTGCTCGACTTTTGCATTGAGTTGAGCTACCACTCTAAAATTCTTAGAATCTCGCACTCCCTTTCTGCCAGCACCATGTCTTTTTGTTGGGTATACTCTGATGGAGCTTTCAGACTTTGCTCTTACGTTCATTCGCAGTGTTTTTGTCACATTGACTTCACTTTTATTCTCATTTTGTAACCACTCATGCCCTAGAAAGATGGCATTCAGAAGCTATGGCTTCTCTGAACACTCTGAAAGTAGCAAGTCATTGTCCAGGGCTACCACAGAGGTTCTATTATGATGCACTACTGGTGCTTGTAAAGTGCACCTACCTGCACCCACCTTTGAAATTTCAGTGCTGACCAGTTATTTATATCTATGACCACTGTGAGAAGCATAATCTTAATCTTGAATGTCTTTCTTAGTCATGCCTGTTCATCCACACAACCGTTTTCTGTAAAGTTTCGAGACTGTGTCCTTATCTAAAAAGGCATTCAACATTGAAACAGTTTTTGCAGTGCTTCACCAGCTTAGTCTCTTTTGCAGTGTACACACAGCTTTTAATGCTTTTCCAGATTTTGAAGCCACTAGGGAAAGTTTCATTTTGTAGGGCTGTAAGGTCCTTTGTCATGGCTCCCAATCTGTCGCCTTTACGCTCTTCGTCAAGCATGCTTTTGAGGTTGCCTTTCCACACAAAAACAAAACAGTTCCATAAAGAGAGATAATGTGAGCACTGCAGATGTTGGAGTACAGCTACGCTGTGCCTGGCGAGAAACATTATGATGTTGAGGGCAGTGTGTGGCCTTCAATAATTGTGCAAAAAACTTGTTCACATGCCCTCATGTCAGGGCAACAGTGTCGCTGTGCTTCTCGCATGCATTTCAGCAAACCAACTGTTCATTCACTGTCTGCCCTTGTGAGGCAAACACGCGTGCTGTACGAGACCTCGGGAATTGTGAAAAAAAAAGTTTCAACTTCATCTTTGTTTTGAACTGCATTCGTGCCTTCCCCAGTCGACGGAGCTTACAGACAGCCATTTGGCACCCTGCCTCTTGGTTTTAGGGGGGTACTGAAAGAACCATGGTTTGCCTTCATCATTGATGCTGTTGGTAAACCCAGCTTCTTTTTCTGCCTGAGAGACATACTGACACCTCTGTGTGAGGTAGTGCAACACTAGTCATTTATTCAGCTTTCGTTTCCTCAAGTTCTCTAGCAAAATTTGCTGACATGCAACTGTACAGATTATGAGAGCATCTTGTAACATGTGGGCTGTAATGATGTTGTCTTGGTGTATGATTTCCCCAATCTGGAAACCATTCCAAAGTCAGAGCTGTATTTTTATGCATCATGAAGTGGTATGGAAGATATCATATTGCCAAGGGTCCGACTAGCGCAACTAGGGTCAGACTAGCGTTTTGCCGCAGTGTGTTCCATCTGAATCTGCCTCTAAGAAAATCTCTCGTCATGAGATGGAGTATCCCTTTCTCTGTTACCTAACAGTGACAAGGACAATGGTTGCAGTGCATCTTGATTACATAACAATTTTTGTGACAACATTCAAACTGTTTGTCGTGTAAGCATGAGGTTGTATTTTTACATTAGATTCTGTTAAAAATTCACTTGATTCTGGAATTCCTTAGAATTTTGTTGTAAGACACTTGTTCTTTGCGTAAGTTTAACAATTGTGATTGATATGAATTGTACGTGCTACTTGGATTCTTTTCCCTACTGTTTGATGAGAGATGATGATTAGGACGGACGATTGAAATATAGTAATGTGCAGAAAGTCTCTTTCCTTGTTGTAGAATTTTGCTTCCTTTTTCATTTCAGCTCAGCTGACTTAGGAACTGTCAAGGAGTTTTCCATTATTTGCTGTCAATTTTCATTGCTTCTATCTGCTCAAAACATGGAAATTTGATATTCTCTTACCTTTCCCTTTTAAGAACATGCTCGAAAGAGAAAGAGCAGTCACCCATATCAAAGCACTGGATTAAGTAATGGGTGCTTCATAACTTGCAGCTTGCAGCTAGATTTCTTCGAGGAAAAGAAGCCATTCTGAATAAGAAAAGCTAACTTGCATTTTTGATGCATCATTTGCAGTTTTAGTAAATAGTATTTTTATGCAGGGAATAGTAAAATTTTCCTCCCACCTCAGTGGTCAGGGAAATTTTAATGAAATATGGTCAGTTGAAATAGGTACCTTTTTCTAGACACGTTCCGCACTCCGTCTTGCAACCTCAATTTCCACCAGACATCAGAGCGTATACTTTTCTTCATATTTCACTGTACTTGCCTGGCTGTTTTACCAGCATGTTTAGGCCGACGGTGATTAGCTGGAAAGAGGCAACTGTTTGTGTTACCAATTGTTACATTTGTTATTTGTGAGTTCTTTGCGCTAATAAAGACTGTTACCTAGAGTTGTTTCCATCTTCAAAAAAAAATGGTGCTGGTGCTTTAGTAAAATGACACATCTGCTCTTGTACATTATATGCATGTGTATAAATATATATTTTTTCAATATCGATTATTCCTTGCTTTTCTTGGATAGCCACTGCTTCAGAATCACTGATAAATTTTCGAATTCATGCCAGAACACAGCAGTTCGCATCCTAGGAAAAAAAATCCATTTCATCTGCTTGCCGACTGTCTTTAGTGCATCGCCGGGCCGTTCAGTCCGCGAATTTGGCGAAAATTGTTAATTTATTTGACAGAATTTTGTCATTAGTTTTGGATAGTACTTTTGCCATGAGAAAAGCGAGCCGTTTCAAAACCGAAACGCACGTTTTGCCTTTCGGGCCCTGGTGCATAACACTGAAAGCCTGCAACGTGTACCACATGGTACAAGTAAACATGTCGGACATTAGCTCTGATCACGAATTTAGCGAAGTGTCTTCGGATGAAGAGACCAGATACGGGGTTCTTCCGTATCAGTTCGAGCCTGGAAGCGATTCTAGCGAGCGCAACAAGAGTTCCAGCTGTCGCCGTCGGTTCCGTCGAATGATCGAATGCTGAGCACGGCCTGGTACGTATTTTCGTGCTTACACGTCTTGGATTGCTTCGTTTGATAATGAACATGCACGCGCTTATCGCAGGTGCAGCTGCGCAAGATGCATGGTGATGCCATCGTGCGCAGAATGTGTGTGCTGCCGCGAAGATGTCCAGGTCTTGCCGAAGATAATGAATGGGCAAACGTGCGTCACGGAAAACTCCGAATTCGTTACATACTGCCTTACGCCATTCATTCTAGACGTCGAGTATAAAAAGCTCCAGCACTACCATCCGCGTTTTCACGATGTCGTCGAAGTGAATGCGTAAGATATTTGTTTTTTTCCAGTGGCAGACAATAAGTAACTTGGACTATATTCTGCATTATTTCTCAGTCGATACAGATACACTGCGTACCGGCAGTTTGCGTGGTGGGCGTACGGTCGCCTAGGTTCCGGGAACCGCGTCGTCTTGCCCAGCTGCGCAGTAAACCTGATACGGAAAACGTTCCCATCGCCTGAGTACACAGGCTTCAAGTGGTTCTAGGTAAGTGCAATGACAAACGCATTTGTATGCGGTACGCTGTCGCGCCCTGCTTGCTAAAATTACGCTCATTCTGCGCAGTGGCATGCACCAATACACAGATGGATGAACCCGTGGATGAACCCGCCTGTCAACGGCACCGTATTCATTTCGTAAATAAAGAGAAGACGGTGATTTCGAGGCCTATAAAATTTCCTTCTGCTTTCTTCCTTCACTTTACAATGAACGACTCTCCGACTTGCATGATCAGTTTGCACCCATTACAGTCACTCAATAATCTCGCGTTCGTTACGTGTAATTACATTTGCCGTGCACAAGGCGGGAGATTATTACTAATGGGGAGAAAAAGAGAGTTAAAGAGCAGGGAAGTGTTTTTTTTTATTGAAACGTCCGCAGCGCACACACGCACGCCTCTGAATGTAGAAACGACTTGAAGATGCAATCTGCTATTTGCATTCGGGCTATAATGGATTATGATTCATTTTTTGATGGTGTCCGAACTTTGCACAAGCTGGAAGCAAATACTGCCGGGTACACAACGCTCATTAGCTGCGTGATGCGATAGTGGCAGTACTTTCGCCGAGGTTAAATGCTTTCAAATCTACCGTACACAAACTGTCTCGGGTGCTTTACTCTAATGTTGATGTTAAAAGGCGCTGTCATGTGTTCGTTCGTATTTAAAAGTCAGGCAAAGCACGAGCTGCGTGCGCAACCGTTATCGGAGCTTTGCATCAGCCCCCTTAAGCAGACGCCTCTTCGGACTTCCTGTCTCAAACATGCGTCACTTCCGGCACGCGCTAATGGCGCCCGTTTTCCCAGTTTCGGTTTTAAAATGCTGATTTTTGCATGCCGCTTGCGCAGTAACCGCAGAAATCTGGAGAGTAATATTTTGCGGGTAACATACCCCTGAGGTATACTATTGAAAAGTAACATTTTTGATGTTGGGAAAATTTCGGTCAAGTTGGCCTTTAATTCTTAACAGATTATTCAGTGGAATTGCAGGGGCTTTCGGCGAAAGCGCGATTCTCTGCAGCAAATTATCGCAAGTAAGTCATCCCCACAAGACATTATCGCCATTCAGGACGCCAATGTTTGCAGGCAGCTGCCAGGATACGCTTTTATCCCCTCAGACTCCACTGATCTTCCTCGGGTGGTGACATATGTCAGTAAATCCTTGCATTACGTGGAGCACGTAATTACCTCCCCTATCGCTAACAGCCTTATTGAAATCTTACCGCCCACCCCTGCAAAATCAAGCCTGTTCTTTCTTAACTGCTACCTTCTCCCACGTCAGCCAATTGACTTACTCCCCTTACTTCGCAAATCCGCAACCCAGTTGGCCGGATCAAACCCCCTACTTATTGCCGGAGATTGTAATTGCGCTCACGTGGACTGGGGCTATCGGCGCACCAACCACAGAGGCACAGTTTTACACAATGAGACGCTGGCGCTCCATCTGAGCATCTTTAATGATTTCAGCTTACCTACCGGGATTGGTAACAGTGTTACTGCCGATACTGGCCCAGACCTCGTGTTGTGTGTCTTATTCTCGTCCTTGCTTTTTGCGCTTTTACGTTCAGCATACCCCGTTTGGACCGTCTGACTTACCCTCCTCCCCACCCCTCTCTTACGCACTCCCAACAGATCCTCTTCAGACGCCTCCAGACCCGCTCTCTGTCATCCCCTCAGCTTTTATCCCACTATTGCGACACATCCCTTGCATGCTCCCTATGCGGTGACCCCCACGCCACACGCGCAATGGCCCAGGGACCCAGCTGGTTCTAAAACTCACTTGTTCAATAAAGTTTTTTGTCTGTCTGTCGGCAAACTGATTGCGTCTTTCAAGTGGCCGTACTTGAAAGCCTGAGTGAAAATGAATTTTTTGAAGCTCATTGGCAATGTATCTGTTCAGCCAATGTGCGGGGAGTGTGCTCAGTCGTCCAGGTGAGGTTAGCTTAATTACTACAGTTATGTTTAACACTGGGTCGGAAGCTATAGCTTTGTTCTTTCGACTAACAGGCTGGCAATCATCCTCTTAAGAATGGTCATTGTCAACAAAATGGTGGATTCTGCGAATTGTTGTGAGCACAGGCGCCTTGATGGAACCCCGCATTGGGAAATGCGCATCCGCGTAGCGAACATCTAAAACAACTTGCTTCCTACTAAACAACTTGCTTTACAAACGTTCGTGCACCCAAGCTGTAGTATGCGAATGATCTTTTTAGCCCACACCACAGTAACCATACTAACGTCCTCGAGTCGATTCAGAACCGTGCAAATCAATTCATTTTGTTCATTTATTAATGATTTTACCATCTAAGCACTAAAAGCCCAAATAAACTTACCCTCTCTAGCCTCGCGTTTTAGCCTTTTTCATAATTTTTTTCTTTGCCTTCTGAAAACCAGTACATAAAAGGAGCCCACCGTACCGCCGCTCTAGCCACCGTACTGCAGTGTATCCCCTGCGAGCCCATACCACTACTTTTCAGCAGTCATTCTTCCTGCGCACAGCACGAGACTAGAATGCCCTGCCCACAGAAGTTGCCACCATCAACAACCCAGTAACATTCGAGCGGCTCATCTATAACAATTCATTGTGATTTATGATTTTTTTTCCTTGTAACGCCCACTCACTCATGCAATGTCTCACGCGAGACCGTTGCGGAATCAAATAAATAGTAAATAAATAAGCGGCCAACTTTTACACCTTCTCGTTTGTTCACGGAGCGAGCGTTTTCTTGAGCTAACTGGGAAGTTTCTAACCCCGTCCTAGGTTGCTTGGAAAATTTACAAAATGGGAAAGTGCAAGATCCAACCTGAGAAGGGTTAGTTCCCAGGCGTGTTTTTCGTGCAAAGAACAGACCAGGGATGGGGGACAGGCATCGCAGCAGCTACTTGGCAGGATTCGTCCGCTGTCATGCTTCCGTCGGCATCAAGACCAGCGATAGATAGCGCCGCGTTATCTGTCCCGCTGCGAAGCGATGTTGCCGCGGCTTCTTGCCCAGGCTGCCCGGGAGCCATGTTGGCGGCTTCGTAGGTACGCGGTTCCGATGCATCTGGATGGTTTCTCGGGTTGTAGTCTCCGAAGGGAAAGCTTTGAAACCGTTGTCCACATGTGGCGAGGAACACGATGGTGGCGGCCTATACATTTTTGGGAGCCTGGCCCAAGACAGTACAGGCCGAAATGCTTCAAAAGGTCGGAGCGAATGGAAAGTGCGTCTGGTCAACAAGGCTGCTTGCAGCGCCCCCTTGGATAAAAATACAGGATTACACTTAACTCTTCTTCAAAGCGAAAAATGCGAAAGCCTCTCTCTTTCCTCTCTTTCTCACTTCATTCTACTATTTTTACTTTTTTAATTTTTATTCAAAATTTTGTTAGGGTTTTATATTTATTTGTTTGCGTTTTCTATTAATTTTTTATTGATTCTTTTATTTTTGAATTAAAATTTTAAATACTAAGTAAGACTTCTCACGCATTTACATCTTTTTTCACCGAATCAGTCACAGAAACCTGCTTCAAACACATTTCTTCATTGATTCAATTTAACAAATTAATTATTAGAATTAATCAACGTAACTTCTCACACTTGAAGGTCTCCTGAAGCACTACCTAAAATCAAACATTTGCACATTATCGCCAAATAACGGCATATTCTTGCGGAGGAAACTTGGAGACTCTTTTTGCTGACGCGACCTAACATGAATTTAATGTTTCGCATTAATAAATATTTTTATCGTGTGATGCAGTGAGTGCTGCCGGCACGCTAATACGCTTATTAGAAAGTGGAGAACAAAATTTGCGGATTCACCTGAAATGACTGGGCATTTGTAAAGATCTCGATTTCATCAAAGACGGGAGAACAGCATTGTCAAAGGCGGCAAAACAGGCACTTCTCAAAATTTTGCAAGTGAGCTTTTGTCGAAAGCGACCACTTTTTCAGCATGGCGACGTGACATGTGCTACGGGCCGACTTGGGTGCAGTGTAGGCGTCTTTATTACAAACATTATGATCTCCATGCACCTTATGATCAACAGCGTTGGAACACCTTCCTTACATCTAGCGTCGCTACTGCTGCACGTAACAGGCGTGATGCACTAATCCCTTCAGTAGCCACAAAATTCTCCAGGAAATAGAGGTGGCTCACTGTTTAGAAAAGTAAAAGTTTTCCCTCTGGGCGGAAATAAAAAGCAAGCGTCTTGAGGGTACCATTCTTTGCTGTATCCTAAGAAGGGATCTCTATTTTTTTCTGCAGATAAAGTATTTCGAAGGACAAAAAACTTCAGGTTCACCAAGATGTGGACTCCCGCTCTAACGGGCACTTCAGTTTTCGCGAAATTTGGTTGCGATTCCCGAACAACTAGAAATATATTAAGGTTAGATGCTAGATTATTTGTAGAGGAAAATAGTGGCTGCTGTGGAGTGCGCCGAAGTATACTTAACTGTGACTAAATTTTCTTTTTTTTTCTGAAGAATTGCAGACTTGTCACGCGGAGATTTTTTTTTTGGTAAACTCAGGAGTTCCTATCTGTAAAAACTAACTATAATACATGGGTATTAGTTTTCTAGGATGAGCACTAGCAACATGCATACGAAGGAAATTCAAAGTGCTCACATTCACCTTTCTGACGCATTATTCCTCGAAATGTGTGTGACGTACTAGCTGACACTTATCCGCGAGGACCATAGCCTATAATCAGGTGAGATTATTGAATATTTGAGCATTAAATTAACGGCTGCTGAGGAGTACGCCCGGGTTTTGTTGACCGTGGCTAATTTTTCTCTTTTTTTATTAAAATCACAAACTCGACACAGGGAAAGTGGCCTTTCAAAAGTATAGGAGTTCCTATCTATAAGAGGTAGCTATAATATTACGTTTAAGTTTCTACCAATGTGCCCTAACTTCATGCATACGAAAGAAATTTATATTGTTCACTTTCAGTTTACTAACGCATTTTTTGGAAATTTGTGTGTGTGACATATCATCTTGAACTTGATCAGCGAGAAAGGTAGCTTCAAGCTGACACCGCCTCTGAGCGTCGACTGCGTATGCATGCATTTAAGAGCTGAGACTCCCAGAAGTTCTGTTTTATTTTTTTTTACTACCTGGGCTAAAGAACGACAGCATTGGAGAAGGTATGCTGCAGTGTTCTTTAATTAATTGGTGTATTACACACGTACACTTATTTCTGGTCAAAAGTTACATCACACGCTCTCGCAGGAGACGAATGAGTCGAGGACACGCCACCGTTGAATGCCAGAAAGCGACATGAAAATTGCATTCTCTACTTGCGCCAAACATTTGTATTCTTTGAGGCCAAAATGGGTAGTTGCCATTTCTTCACCAGAGGTGTGTTTTTGCGTTTATTGCGCAAATATAAAGCTGGCCGTGTGCGCCCTGGAAAAAGCTAGCTGTCAGAAAATGATCATTGAATAACTTTGTGGATTGTGTGCCTGTTGCGTCCCTATTGGCACTTACTTGCCGAGTGCAAAACATGCCTCACCTTTTAAGCTTTTATGGTACAGAAGGGTTGGAATAACAAATGAAGTGGAAATGTTGTATGCAATGTGAGAAAAGGGCGATCTAGTAAGAAAGAAATCGAAACTAATTTCATTTCTGGAGCGCCTTTGGCAGTGCACGAGAAGATGGAAAACACATGACTACGTAGGACGTCATTTATGGGAAAGCCATTCGTTAGGAAAAGAAGGTTTTGCAGAAGAGTAGCTATGTCCTCCACTTCGAATTTGCAGGAAACTGGACGATTGACTTTCCCGAGGAAACGCATTCGTACGAATACCACCGGAAGAAAGCAAAAGTTCTATATTCACTTGCGTCGTCATGACAGCAACATGTTCTCAGTGTCCGCAGATGATCCTCCTGTTTAACTGACCGGCCCTATTGGCTGCTAACAGCGAGACGCGCCTTGCCCTACTCTGCGTCGTCCTACTCTGCCGAGTCTACTGGTGACGGTACTGACCTTGTGCCGTTGTTTTTGTTAGCCTATCAAAAAATAGCCACATACCCACACTGGGGGATCGGCTAAGAATCAGGTGGCTATTCACCTGTACTCAGTTAATAAAAAAGAAAAGCACGTGGGAGCGCAACACCGGTGATTCTTCCTCATGAACAGAAAAGGTATGAGAGTTTTGATTTCAAAATTAGTAATAATAATAATAATACAGAGAGGGATTAAATAAGTATTAATAAGTCAAAACTCAATATATGATAGAAAATAAAATTATGGAACACTTAGCATGGCAGTCGGTGAGATTCTATCAGGAAATTTAGAACAGCGGTAGACACAGATCTGTGGCTGAACCCAAATGAGGTGGCGCCAAATGATAGCAAGAGCGGGCTGCTTAAATTAAGGCCAAGATGCTGCATGGGCTCCTCCAGCAACCTTCTCAAACCGAGAATCGGCGACAATAGAGCCATGAATGCTCAATTGATTCAGGCTCACGGCAAAATGCGCAAAGGGAGGAGAGCGCCAAACCCTACCTGTGTAAATAGAAATTTAGAGGGGATACGGCAGCGCAGCCTCGTCAGAGATACTTCAAGCTGCCGAGATCGACAAACTTTCCTGTTTCAAGAATATCTAAGGTGCTGATAATCCGTCGATGTTAAAAGTGTTTGTCTTGCGTGCTTAAAAACGCACAGCGTCGGAACCTAGATTCTGTAATTAAGGCTGCAGTCGGGATGATAGGCAACGCGGGGCCTCTGAGGGAAGCATTTGCGAGATTATTAGCAATCTCACTTACTGTCACACTGCTGTGATCGCGAGCCCATAATAAATGAACAAAGGCTCAAATGCGGAGCAAGTAGGGATAAGAAAGTTTTTTAAAATGGGAACGTCAACATGCGCGGCGAGGGACGAACACAAAGATAAAGAATCGGTAACTGCTGCGACTGCGGTAATAAAGGGGTCTAGCTTGCGCAGAGCAGATGCTACTGCCAGAAATTTTGCTTGAAAAATAGGGGTGAAATCAGAAGGCGCAGTGAAAAGGACCAGTCTTAATGTGGACAGAATATTCCCACACCTGCTTTTTCGTGGCATTGCGATGCGTCGGCGTTCTGTGTTGTGTCCTCATTTCTCTGTCCAGTCTGTCGCGCTGTTATGGATCATCGTAAGCACCAACTCGCCCAACAAATGGTATTGTCGGTTGCAATTGCTCTATCTGTAGGTAGGGTCCTTAGATGATCTTTTAGTAGACTATTTAGAATACATGGTGGCAAAAGTTTTGCATTTTGGGGGAAAATGTCGTCGGAAACAATGTAGACAGCGGGCCCACTGCGTAGAGCAGGAATGATGTTATAAATTTTCACATCTAAAGGCTCAAGTAATCTTTGCACAAACATTACCTGTGGGGTTTTGAAACGAGACCAGAGGGCACCAAAAAAGGAGGTCGGCTGGCAACAGAAAATGCTTTGCAAACGGTGGAAATGAGATTCACAGATTCTGAGGTATGTCTGCAGAGTTAAAAATTGAAGTCGTGATAAGAGAGAGGGAATGCGGGCTTCAAGGTACAGCACATTGGTAGCCACAAATTTTGGAAGGCCGAGGCACATCCGAAGTGCTTCCCACTCCAAAAGGACGAGACGACGAAGATTGTATGCAGCCGAGCCTGAAAACAACACAGATCCGAATTCTAAAATTGGCCTGACATCCATTATATAGATCATTAATAGCGCATCTCTGCGCATGCCGTATCGGTGACAACATAATCTACGGAACATATCTACGGCACGAGCCCCCTTCACCGCGACATGTTCAATATGAGGTCGCCAGTTGAGTTTGTTGCCTTAAATGGGCCCTAGGTGTTTTATGGATTGAATTAACCTGCGGTATTGGTTTTAACAGGCAAGTGAGAGAGACCGCTACAGAATTGTGTAGAGGGAAAACAAGGATGGCGCACTTGCTAACATTTAACTTCAGGTGTCATCTGCTCAACCAGTGCTCAAGTGTACTCAAATATGACTGCAATAGACCATACAGGGAGTGTATATCCGGCGCAGCTGTAAAAAACTCAATGTCGTTCGCCTAGACGTAAGTGCGTACATGGCGATGGAGAGGAATTGAGCTCAACAGAATATAGAGAGCACAGGAGAAAGAACAGCTCCTTGCGGTACACCTCTCGTTTGCGTGTACCTCTTTGAATGAACATCATTATGAACGCAAAACAAATGTAGATATCTAAGCACCTATATAATCTGGAAACTGAAGAGACTGTAGCCTATGTATTAAGATGGAGTGTTCTACACTGTCATAAGCTTTGGCAGCGCCTAGCGTAACCAAAGCCGCGACCAGGCGTTGACGACGAGCAAGGAGAATTCTGCTCTCAAGATCAGCATGGGCATTCCATATCGAATATCGTGGCCGGAAACCGAGTTGACACGGCCTGAGTTCAGTTCTGCGGTCCACAAAGGCTGACACCCGAATTAGTAACACCTTTCTATTAATTTTACCACTTTCGATGTAAAAGAAATTGGCCTAATATTATCCAATTCATAGCCTCTACCCTGAATTTTAAGCAAAGGGATCACCTTGGCCAGCATCCACTCAGGAGGTATCTAAGCCTGTTTGATAGAGTAGCTTATTAGGTGCAATAAGGAGTCGAGAAATTCTTCAAATAGAATCTTGAGCATCTTTGTAGTGACACCATCAGGATCAGGAGCAGCAGCTGGCAATCGTTGGAAAACTTGTGAAAGTTCTGATAGATTAACTTGTGAACCAGTATTATTTGGTACCACTGGCGCAAAAAACATTGGTCGCCAAGGTATTAAAGACGAGAACCACTTTTGCTAGCCCGTGGCAATTAATTCAACCACCTGTATAGCTTCTTCAGGTGACATAACTAATGACTGCAAATTATGAGATGACATGAGTTGTTTTCTAGACCGTAGAAAGCCGAATAGTGCACGTAGGTTGCCCGACTTCGAAAGATAATCGAAATGTTCTGAGTCATATATTCCCTTTGCACGAGAAACTGTGTCTTTAAAGACGGCTACAATATAATCACTCCAGTTACTCTGGCATTGGTTATGAAGAAGCTTTTTCCATGCTGCCTTCCTCCACCTGTAATCTCTTGTACAGTCCGCATTCCACCAGTTAGAAGAATTCCCTTTTGTTGGCCTCACCAGGAACTCCGACGTTTTACGGCTTTCCTCTACAGCCAGACATATGCTTGCTGACTGGTGGGACTCGGCGATCTTAGACACTGAAGCAAGGGCAGAGCGCAACGCCTTCTGAAATGTGTTATAATTTACAGGTGACCGCAACTGAGAAGACGCACGAGTTGCACCACATATGATGTCAAAATGAATAGATATATGGTCACTTGAGGTGCCGCTATCAACAGTCGACCAATTCGTTACGCCAATTCCAGGTCTAATGAACGTGAGATCTAAAACAGATTGAGTGTGTGAGCGAAGATAAGTGGCCGATCCTGAATTTAAGCACATCAGGTTGTGATCAGAAACCCAGTCCCAAAGGCGCTTGCCGCATAGATTAGTCCTGAAACCCCACGACACATGGTGAGAATTGAAGTCGGCAGCCACGAGTACTTGGTTTTTACAGTTAGCGAGTACCATGTCCAGAGGTCTAATATCCTGTCTTCAATACATGAAATGACAATTTGCTGGGGAAGATAGAAAGCACCCCTGAAATACAAAGCCTAATGCCAAAATGTCACAGTCAGGAGACATTTGCTGAAAAGATACCATAGCCCTGTCGCAAAATTTTGAAGATACTTAAGGTAGTAAACACCTTCTTCTTGACTGGCGATCTAGGCGAAATGAACGGTAATATTCAAAATGTAAATATTGTCGGTTGAAACCAAGTTACTTGCAGAATCATGATCAAGCCCAGCTTTCAGGGACATGGCCGTTTAGTTCGGCAAACTGCCACCACGGGCCGCTTCACCCTGAACTCCTTCTTTCTCTTTTCTTTTCCCCTTTCCTGCCTCGCATAGCCGCACGCAGGCAGACGGGAGGGCGCACAGCTGCAGGGTTGGGTTGGGCGGTTAACCATTGTTCGGATTCCACACTGTAGGAGGAGGAAGGAGCAAGTAGGGCTTTGTGGGCGAAAAAAAACTATCAATGCGGCGTGAAGCCTTCGCTGCGCCTGAGGAACGCATGTTCAGTAGCGTTCGATAGGGACGCTGTGTGGAGTGAAAACGCGTGGTTCTTTTTGACGAGTTGTAAGGTAGAGAAGAGATACATCCCAGCAGAAGCAGGACGCAGTGATACAGTGTGTCATGTCTCACCGGCGCCGTATCTTTTCGCTGCATTACAACTAGCCCAAAGTGCCACCTTAGTGAACTCATGGATTTAGGCTCGTGATTAGAAGCCAAATTAATATCTATAAAAATAATGAAAAATCAAGGACGCCGAATGCAGGGATGTCAGATGCTTGTAGAAGAATTTTTTGGGCGAACGCAATGGAAGCGTCCAAAAGGCCAATCTCAACAATCATTTGGGGAGTTAGTTGCAAGATGCCGTCTTGGTTGTGTAATTGCTGTCTCCTATCTTTGTGGCGGATCAGTGAACCAGCTCTTTTATCGGCGTAATGCCATGTACAGTTTTCAGAAACACGTCGAACTCCTCATCAGCACGACTATAGTTCAGAGCTATATTTCGCGAAAAGTAACGGCTATAAATTTTCTTTCTTTTTTTTTCCGAGGACGGTTACTGACTGCAATGCTCTCCAAGAGAGAGTGGTATCCGCTGTTGACTTTCTGAAGGCCTTTGATGATGTATTTTAGTTACTGTATAGAGATATTCTTCAGTTATATTTGTCGTGCATGCTTTTATTACTGACTTATTGCCCTTGTATGTTATATCTTTGTGCCCTTCCTGCTTGCACCCAAGCAAGAGGTCTGCAGTATTGGGTAAATAAGTAAATAAATAATAAATACAGGACTTCGTGTCCAGAACTTAGCGTATCTAACATCAACTGGTGAAACCACGAATATCGGCGCACTCCAGGTTTTTTTTTTTTTGTGACCGTAGTGAGACACTCCTGTGCAATCTGAGCAGACTGAACGTTCTCTTGGACACCGTCTCTCTCATCGTGTACCCTCAGCGTTCATAAACTGAGCGGCCAACAATGGCTTTGCGGGACAGTGGTAGAAACACATTGCTTAAATTAAGGGGCTCAGATGGAGCAATTGCCGACAGACCACAGTAAGAGAAATCCCGCATGTACATTGAAACCACCACCAATGCTCTCCCAACAAGCTGCACAGAGCATGAGTAGGACTGTTTCTTGGTTCTGTTACGTAGTTATCAAACAAATCCATGTACCATTGTTTGCGATTGTTTGTTAAATTATCCTAGCCCGAAGAGTCGCCGCGGTGGCTATGTGGTTATGGCGCTCGGCTGCTGGCCCGAAAGACGCGGGTTCGATCCCGGCCGCGGCGGTCGAATTTCGATGGAGGCGAAATTCTAGAGGCCCGTGTACTGTGCGATGTCAGTGCCCGTTCAAGAAACCCAGGTGGTCGAAATTTCCGGAGTCCTTCACTACGGCGTCCCTCATAGCCTGAGTCGCTTTGGGACGTAAAAACCCAATAAACCAAACCAGACTAGCCCGAAGCAAAAGAAAAACTAACCGTCCTCACCATGTTTTGTGTACTACAGCTCTTGTACATCGTAATCGGGCCGGACAGTTATTCAGAACACTGACTTCAGTGTTGCGACAATATTAGAAGCGCTGCAACGCCATGCGTCGGGTTCCGCCTTCATATCCCTCTATGGTTGCCTGTCTCGGTATCCCACTGCATGCAGTTTGTACATTTGCAGCATAGTTTCAGAAGGGAATCTGTGGATAAAATTGGGACATGCAGCAACGTAACCTCCCGAAAATGGACACAACGTTGCTATACAGAATACGCGGAGTGTAATACGTTTCTTACCTGCGCAAATGTAACATTTGCATCGCAGTCTCAGGCTGCAAACAATTATTACGTTAGAACCAGAAAAAAAATTCAGGGGGCACTTTGTTCAACTAAAGTGCGGTGAGGCGAAAGCCTTTAGCGCGGTGTGGCTGCTTGTGTCACTGATGTGGGGTTAAGATGTTAATTAAGTACACAATTGCTTGTGAATCTTAAAGGCTGGAGACACTGCAGGGCATTTAAGAGGCATCCATCTGATTCGACGCCCTTCTGCAAACACTCTCCAGCGTCAAAGACAAGCAGAACTACATATGCTTTGCGAGGAAGTAGCGTAGTCGTTAGCACGCTTGGTTGCGGAACGGAAGGATGGTAGAACTACTCTCTGAGTGTTTGCATGCTTGCATTCATACTGTTATGCTCCTGCAAAAGTGATGAAACCGTTTGCTGTATTAGTTGCGGCGGCGACACCATAACAATAAAGTAAAGACTTCGAACGGTGATTCCTTGTCAATGCACTGCTATCAGTGAGTGTTTGCGACCCGATTTTAGGATAGTGTCTGGCTTGTGAGAAGAATTCGTTCTTAACTCACTCTTGAAATCTTTTAACAAAAAACAACTAAACAGATAGCCTCACTAGAGAGAATACATGGGTAAGCATTTACCCTCCATCTCGTTATGAGAAGCTGAATTCGCGTTCTTGCTTGTATCATACTCTATTCAAAATTTTTTGCGTGTATATTGAATTTTTTCTTTGTTTTGGGCCTTGTTATGAACTCTGCCAAGCTGCAGACGTGACGGACGTTCATTAATATCGTGTTGGTTGCAGCAAATAGCGTGTGCTTTTTTTTCTAATGTATACAGATTTTTCTTTTAAAAGCCGTAAAAGATGCATCGTCGTGGTCCGTGCAGGTGGATTGTGCGCCAAGGCGGACATTATGTCAACGATAAAGTTCATTTAAGAGACTATTAATGAACTATAAATTGAAGGCTGTAAACATCGAAAGTTAACCAAGTCTTCAAAATTCTTTAATAGATACAAAGTCTTTAAAAGGATCCAATTCCCAAAGTCACTCGCGAAATGCGCCGGTAGTAGCACATCTCCACTTTATGCCATGGGGATGAGTTCATCGCCGCAATAACTAAACAGCGATACTTCATCGTCGGGCCGGCCAGCTGCCTTCTTCTGTGCGCCGCGAGAGATTTGGGGAGGCAAAGCCGCTTGCATAGTGAGAATTACTGGTCCACATTCGACAGTACTAGTATAGGACTGACGCGCCTGACAGAGTTCCTGACAGAGACGCACCAAAATAAAAAAAGAGGAAAACAGGGAGCACGGCAATAAAGTAGAAAAAAAATGGCGAATAATATATGGCGTCGGCAACCAGCTGAAGGAACATGGGCTGGGAATGAGGGGGACACATAGGTATTTGGCTTTTCTCGTAGCCGCCTTTGTCGCTTCGACTCAGGCGGCTGGAATGCGCGTTTTGACATGGATGGGTAGCAGGTGCTCGTCACGTGCAAAGCCAGTTTAGAAGAAAAACTTGACGATTCTGCTCATCGAGCCTTTCCTCTTTGACGTCACGCTGTTTACCCCAGGGATAGGTCTCTCCCCGCTGTAAAGAAAGTGACAATGCTTTGGTTTACACAACCGGTTTCGTCGGAAGGCAAAGCAAAATTCCCAAAAAAAAGGAATTCTTTCGCGATGTTTAGTTTCCGGGAGGCGTCTTGGGACAAAAGGAAAAGCACGTGAGCCTTGCACGTGATCATGAATCCTTGACGCTGCTTTTATGCTAGGTTGTACGCTGGCGTACTATAAATACAGTACCATCGAGATGCTGAACACCATTCGTCCACACCCAGCAACTGCAGCCTCACCTTTCTGCCAGAAGCAACTGATGTACCACTGCTCTAATGACATCCCCGCCTATTTGATATTCTCATTAACTTTGTAACATAGAATGCAATTCGTGACTTATTTAATTGGTATATATTCTTTTTAGCGTCTGGTTATTTTTGTTGCGCTCTACCTCTCTATTACAATTGTATTTTGTTTGATTTACCAAACGCTGCTGCTTCCAAAGTAAGCGATAGTGGTATTCAGTGCAGTATAATTAGTTTTTCACGTGACCACAGAAATCAAAGCTGCTGCAGACAGAGTAACCTGGGAATTGGGAAAAGCTACAATGAAATAATACAAATTCGTTTCATTACGGGCTATGATGCACAGCGCACTGGAGCGCTTCGAACTAATTCGACCCCGCGGGGGTAAACAGCCGGAGCGTTGTTGCATTTCGCGTACGCTGAAATGTGGGCATAGCTGCTGGGTCCTGAGCCGGCCTTACATCACACGGCACCCTGTGCAAGACTTTGCCACCCCCCCCCCCCCCCACCCGCCTTTCTCTCTCTCTCTCTCTTTGAATGTATTTGTGGGGGTGTTTCTCTTGATTTTTATTGGCCTTCCTAACGGGGGGCACTTCTAGTTTTCATTCTTTTAACAGTATCAATGTAGTATTTGTACTGTCGTGGGCAGGACACTTAGTTGTTTTTATTTTTCTTCCCCCTCTAATTTATACCCCTTGACATCCTTTGATCTTGCTATTGGCGGTCAATTTTTTGCACGTTTTCATAGCATTTTGAAGAAGATGAATCTTAAAAGCAAGCTGCTTGCGATAACGCAACTCATTTATTATACTGGTGAAATAGAAAAATTTATTGCTTAAAATGATTACAGCCCAGCCTTAAAGGACAAATGCAAACGTTCTTCAAAGGAGGCTCTCAAGACAGTCGCTTCAGACGATTGATATGACATCGCGACTAACCCTGTTAATCCGTGGTTAACCCTCTTGCACCTGGCGGCCCCTTGCGATGTCACTCTGGGAGGTGCCGGAGAATTAACTGCTATATCATGACAATTGGCCGACGAAGCAGCGTAGCGGCGGGCAGCGTCGCAAATTGCGACAGCCACCATATTTACCATTTATATATACCGTTATGAACTGCTTCCTTGATGACGTCCATGTAAAAGCGCTTTTTCGTAGCACAGAAGAGGACACAATTAAATTCACCAATTTGTTTGCAAAAATGGAAAAAAGTTGGCGGTATCTTGCGGTATTTTAAAAGCGAAGTTTCGTACCTCAAAAGCGAAGCCTCATTTTTTCAGTTGTGTTACACAGGATGGATCCCGGCAATACATCATGCATGCATATTACAGAAGTCAGGATGAAAGAACAGCAAAAAAAAAAACGTCGCCAATAGCTGCAGCAATAAAAGTATGAATAGTGATCATGCGTGAAATTTTTCATTCAAACATTCATACTAATATATTTTCTATAGAAACGAGCACATTTATTAAAATTAGTTGACCAAAACAAAAGGTTCTGAACCCAGGTTAGAACTCTAAGTGCAAACTCGAGTCACCATATTCGGACAACGCTAGAGTCACTAATTTGAAAGCATTACAGGTGAACGTGACAGTAACAACCTCAACGTCTATCTAGACGCTATTTGCTTCTAGACTCCAGATTCTGTGTTCTGCCTCGACAACAGCTGAACAGCTTCAGAATGTTTCTGAGTATAGCTATATCAAATTTTCTTAAATAAGTATTAAAAGAATAAACTTCAACATTTATATCCGCGAATGCTTTTTGATGTCGGCCGTTTGAATGCCGCTACGCTCTTTAAAAGTAACAAGAATAGCTAAAATTCAGGCCAGCTAGCTCTCATACCCTAATATATCATGATCACACGCCCCAATAAACTTTTTAGATAATAGCAAAGGGCTGACAATGTGCAAAGTTGCTCCACGACAAGCATATATGAACAGCCGCGAATACTTTATGTAGCTGCGTTAATGCATGGTCATCGTAACAACCTTCTTTACTTAAAGCTGCGGTCGAGACACTGGGTTCGAGCTCTGACATGTGTTCTTGTCTGCAAGGCAAAAATCACCCCATAAAAAGGTAAGCATCGAAATGGACGCAACTTCAGCAGTCCGAACCATTTCTGCAGCGTAGATCGCTACCGGGCGCCATCTTTCATATTTTAGGCAATATCAGGTTTCAATTAAAAGGCCTCAGGAAGCTTCTTGATCAAAGCTATGCCAGATCGTTGCACACCATTTTAAACACCATATATTTGGGTACCTAAAACCGGGAAGCATTTTCGATATCTATTCGTGTTACGGCGCGATACAGTTTCAAAGTTTGGAAAAATGCCAAAACTTTGGCCCCCTCCCGTAGGCAGCATCGTATAATATTCAAACGCGCTGGGAAGCTCGTGTATTAATAGCACAGGACTGAAACTTCGGCACATTCCTCAGCTAAGTGTATATTACACAAATCCCTGAAGCATTTTTTTGTAGGTGCTTTTTTCACGTTTTACGATTTTTTTTTGTACCCCTTCTCATTCAGTTACGCTTCCTGTCGCCGCCACAGCCGGTAGATGGCGCAAGTAGTAGATATCCCAGAAAGCTGGGCATGATCCGGATTAAGCTGGGTAGAAATACAATGTAAATCTGTGGAAGCTGAAAGAATAGAGCGCCAGTTCCACTGTAGAACTTGAAACGGCGCTATGGTAGCGAAAGCATAGCAGCTGCACCTGCCTGCTCCAAAATGGTATCCTTGGGCTTGGTGCCAAGCTCCTGCGTCTTTATTTTCGGCTGGGTACGCAGAGAACACGAATGAGACATGGGGGACCCAGTGCGCTTGAGAACCCGCGCATCAGGCTCCATCGTCTTTGAATCATAGATTATACCAACATCACTTGAAGTACCCGAGGTAAGTACACCGGAAGGGGCAGTTCTTTCCTGGGGCTGAGATGTTTTCGGAATTGTAGACCGGGTAAGAGGAGAGGGAATTGCTGTCGAAAGAGGTGCCAAACCGGCCTGCACGGCATGTTTAAGGTGAGTCGCTAGAACGTTTGTAAGGCACTCCGACACACTTGCGACAATCTTTTCTACCATTTTAGACATGGAAGCCTCCACAGCAGCCGCAATTGCCTGGGACAGCGTCGAGTCTAACATGAATCCTTGACGAGCAGTCACACCGAGATAACCGTGGGCACGTTCTTTTATCTCTGAAATATCGTCACGACGCGAACAGCGTTTTCTGTCGATTATATCAAGAATTTAGATTTCCTGCGCTTGAGAGGGACAATTTTAGTAGTTTGCAGAGTTGGCCCCACCGCAAAGGCAACACTTCTCGTTCTGCTCAGTGCAGGTGTTCGTTGCATGACCATCCCCACAGTTGCAACACCACAAGCTGGATTTGCAACCGCCGGCGCTATGGCCAGAGCGCCAGCGGTTGTTACACTGCAGAGGCCTAGATGACAGTGGGCCTACTCGAAAAAACAGAAGCCATGCCTTGATTTCAGAGGGGCAGCAAGTGCCGGAAAAGGAGGCAATCACAGATTCAGTAGGCACCCGCAAGTTATTCACATCCTGGCTACAGCGGTGCACAGCAACAGCACCTGCAGCAGACAGAAGCTTAAGAGTCTCTGCTGGACACAAGGAAGAGTCTAAGCCGCGTACAATGCCTTTCGTGCAAGCCAGATGTGAAGGGATAAAGGAAGTTATCCGAAGCGAGGCTTAGGACGAGGAGTTTAGGAAATCTCTGGCACAGTCGAGGTCTGGCGATCTGCACAGAATCCCGCCGCGTCCAAACTGGCGTACCTCTGAGATTGGATCATAATGAGAAGTGGCTGACTGGAGTGCAGCCCGAAGAGCTCCTGAGTTGGTCACCTTGATTGCGCCACCATCCTGAGGCACCAGCGCAACAGGGATGCTGCCGACGGCGCTGCGCAAAAAAGCTTCCCAAGGCATGAGATCAGGGGATAGAGAAGCCGACCAGGGGGAGATCCCTTGCCCGGGAGACTGGATGGACATGGCCCAGGCTTACTGCCTTACCGCGCGCTTAAAGCCCGCAAAACGAGAAGCCATCAGAAACTTAGCCCATCGTTCCCAGCAGAGCAAAGCAGCGGCTTCTTCCAGCAGAGGCATGCAGATGACACTCAGGAAGACCTTTTTCCTGAGAAAGGCAAAGCGCAATTGCCAAATAAAAATAAAGTGGTTGTCGGGGTTTGCAAACGCGGCATCTTCTTCTTCATCGTCTGTGTCGTCCCCCGATGCCACATAACCATTGTTTTCGACAAAATAAAAGTCTTCACCACCCGACTCGGCGCTATTCGCCATTGCGACTTGCCCTGCTCCCGTCTCCGTGTTTACGCGCACCACGTGCGTTTCAAGAAGACGACGTGCCCACTCGGCGTCACACTTTTACGGACGCACATGACAAATCATTGTCTGAGTTTTCACGTAATGTAAAAACCTGGCAACTATGAACCGAAACCGGAACTTGTGGGTACAAATAGTACGATTATTACATAGAGAGTACGAGTTCGTGCTTCTAACATCGTGTGTCATGCTTTACAGATTCAATACGCATTACTTACAACCGAAACGTGCAAGAAAAAAATGTGGTGTCTCTACCCCTCTAAAGGAAGGCAAGGGCAGGGTAGCATTTTGTGACACACCTCGAGCTGATTTCATAAAGATAGAGAAAAAAAAAACATAAGTGTACTTAAATGGATCACAGAAAAATGTGCTTTGTGAGAATACAATAGAAAGCAATCGCACAGAATCTGTTGATGTTACGTAGCTTTTCCAGGACAGCGTTCCGAGCTATCTGATACTGATCTTAAATCTCATTTATTGGGTATAAGGTTCAGATTCAGATTCAGATTCAGATTTATTTCAACAACACTTGGTTGCCGAGGAGGCGAACAAAAAGGCAATCAAAAGTTGCCTGACGAAGCGTCCGCCCCCTTTACACTCAACAACTGAGCAGTGGGCAGGTTTAACCAAAGAAAAACAGATCATAACACCAAAGAGACATTGCATATAACATTATACACGAAAACATAAAAAATAGCACATATTCATTTAAGGTACACAATTAAGAAATGCTGTAAAAAGTATATTCGCGAGTCAACATTGTTACACAAAATTGCACATAAAATACAAATATCGGTGTGACTGAATATAACAAAAGGAAAGAAGAGCTTAACTATGCCGGCCAAAGTAAGGTTTTCTTTTCTAATAAAAACATGGATTTTTCTTTTTTTTTAATATAGGGCAGATATGTGCAGAAAAAGTAAGCCACTGCTATGTCACAAAAAGAAATGGGTTAACTTTTTGCTAAATGCTTTCGTGGAACGACTGTTGTGAATGGTTTCTATAATACCCGGGTACTTATTTAGAAGATCAGCGATTCGATATTTTAGCGTTTGTGTACCGTAGTTCGTACGCACTAGTTCTTTTCTACAGGTCATATGCCGAAGGTTATGGTCGTGGTCTCCAAAGAAGAAAGTTTGCGAGAACCCAGCCGGGTCCATTTTTATTTGATCATATATTTTCAAAGCTACTCTTTTGTTCATGATATTCGTGATAGTTAATATCTGATGTTTTTCGAAAAGTGGGGCTGAGGGGGCTCTATATGGAGAGTTTTCTATTAATCGTATGACTCGTTTTTGTAGTATAAGCAGGTTTTCCATGTTTGCTTTTGTCATAGTTCCCCATACAAGAATACAATATTGCAAACGAGAAAAAACTAGACTATAATACAACTGCTTTTTTAACCACATTGGTAGTAAGTTCTTTACTTTGAAGATAATTCCAATTGATCTGGAAATAACTGTTCATATTTTTTCTATGTGCAGAGACCAGCTCAAATTTTCTTGAAAAATAACCCCCAGCAATTTGTGAGAGTTTACTCGTTCTAGGTGTTCCCTACGAAATTGTATAATAGGTTCTCTATTGATGGCTTTATTTCTGGGACGGAAAATAATGTACTTTGTTTTATTAGTGTTCAAGGATAATTGATTAATGTTAAGCCATTGTGATAGGTTGTTTAGCCAGCTGTTTGTTTGCCTTTCAAGCATTTCTAAGTCTGTTCCAGAAAAAAATACATTAGTATCGTCTGCATACAGGATTATATCTGGCGTGAGTGGAATATCGATAATGTCATTAATATAAAACAAAAACAGTAAGGGCCCTAAGATGGAGCCTTGTGGGAACCCCGTATTTTATTGTTCCTAGACTTGATTTTGCCTGGTTTATCTGCACGTATTGTTGTCGACTATCTAAGTAGCTTTTTATTAAGTCAAATGCAATTCCTTTGATTCCATAGTTGTATAACTTTTGCAACAATATATTGTGTTTGATGGAATCAAACGCTTTCTTGAAGTCAAGGAAAAGTCCTATTGTATGATATTTTTGCTCAAAGTTTCTTATTATTTTATCTTTAGTATTAAGTAACGCTTTTTCAGTGGACTTGTCTTTCTGTAAGCCATATTGTTGTTCTACAATTATACCTTCTTGTTTACAAAAATTTAATAAGCGAATGTAAATAATCTGCTCCATAATTTTTGAAAAGACTGGCAAAACCGATATTGGTCGGTAATTATGTAAGTCGTTTTCGTTTCCCCCTTTAAAAATTACTGACACTTTTGCAATCTTTAGCTCATGAGGGAACACCCCAGTAGAAAGGATTAGATTACATATGTGAGAAAGCGGACTGCTGATATGCTGTGCTACTGATTTTATGGGTTGGACCCTGAGATCATCTATTCCAGAAGATTTATTATTACTTAGCTGTCGTATAATGGCACAAATTTCTTCTGAAGTTGTAGGAACCAAGAAAGTCGAGTCCCTGAATATTGATTTCATGTATGTTTTATGCTGATTATTGTTGTCTATGTTGGGATTGGGAGCCCCAGCAGCTAAAAAGTGATCATTAAGTTTGTTTGCCAGCGGGGTCCCTGTGTAGGACACACCTTCAATTGTCAATTCGGTAAGGTTCCTTCTCTCACCCTTAGACATCAAATTATTTACGGTGGTCCAAACTTTTTTGGGATTGTTATAAATCTCAGTGAATTTGTTTTCGTAATACATGGCTCGCGAACGTTTGATATCAGAATTTAGTTTATTTCTGAATTTTTTGAACTGAGTAAGAATGTTTGGATTCCTGGTTTTGATAAATAGTGCGAACATCTTGTCACGTTTCTTTATTCTTCTAACAAGGGCAGCGTTTATCCAGGGTTTCCTTGCCTTTTTTATTTTTCGAAATTCATCGACAGGAAATGCAAGTTCGTATTGCTTTTTAACTTCGCTGACAAAGATATCATACGCTAGAACAGGATCGGCTGAAGAATATACTTGTTCCCAGCTTGTTTCTGCTAGTAAGTTCTGAAAAAGTGTTACCTTTTCTGCACAAAAATTTCTATATTTTATGGTTTTAGAGGTGGTATTTTGAGGTTCCCTAGTTTTAATGTGGTTCAGAAATAAAAATATTGGTAGGTGATCACTTATTTCATATGATAATACTCCAGCTTCTAGGTCATTCATATCATAATTTGTAAAACACAGGTCCAGTGAGGACGCAGATATTTCTGTTACTCTAGTCGGTACATGAATCAGGTTTTCACATCCGAAGCAAAGGAGGATATCCTCAAGCTTTTGTTTGTTAGGCTGAGGAGAGGCAAAATCAATATTTAAGTCTCCACATAAAACAACATGCTTGCCAATGTCTGCACAGTATTCTAGCACATTTTCAAGAAAATCCAAAAACACATCTACGGTTCCATTAGGAGGCCGGTACATGATAACAAAAATTGTGTTGACACATCCTATCACGATCGTTTCATAACTAGAATTTATAGCAGTATATTCTGTGATAACATTAAAGTTAAGATTGTTTTTTATGTATATCGTAACGCCTCCGCCACGTTTCTTTGTTCAAAATTCTGATGTAGATTTGTAACCTTCAAAACTAATGACGTCCTGTTCATTTGAGAACCAGGTTTCGGTAAATGCCAAGATATCAAATTCATGACGCAAAGTTTCTAAAAGTAAATCAACAGATTCTTTCTTATTTCTTAGACTTCGAGTGTTTAAATGAAACAAGGAAAAACTAGAGCTATTCTGAGCTTTGCCACGCCTGAAAGAATCTATGCTGTGATAGCCTAAAGTTGGAGGATGATCCAGATCTGAAAAGCAAGCCATCATTTCTAAATGGCCATCTGTTAGAGTGCATTTTGGTCATGGGTTATCGTATCAGTTCCAAGTCTTCAATGGTTGTAATGTTGATAATCTTATCGCGCGCGTTGCGCCGCACGAACAGTTTTCCATTTTTCACCCAGGCAAACTTGTATTCCTTTTCGGTAGCTTTGGTTTTCATGAGCCACAGTAGCTTTTTGTTATGGGTTGTCAGGTTTTCATTCAAAAAGATTTTCGAATCTGCATCCCTTAGTTCTTTCTTTTTTGCAAGCCATTTGTCCCTGACAACGCGTGAAGCAAAACGTACAAGCACTGGAGCTACCTTGTCAACATTATTTTCATCCTTTCTTGTAGGGAGGCGGTGTATTGCTTCTACATCGGACTCGGAAAGCGGCGGAAGGTCGAGATCATTAGCCAAAAGGTTCAGTTTTTCTAGAAGGTTTTCGCTGTTATGCTTCTGTAAACCGTGGATTTCAAGGTTTTGTCGCCTTGAATATTGTTCAAGGTTGTTGACTTCCCTTTTTAGCTGTTTGATTTCTCCTTCTTTTAGCTTTGTCTCGAGCTTTTCCACACGCTTTCCAAGATCGGATATGTCTGCACTTTGTTTTTCCATACGTGCTATGACTTCATCATATTTTGTTGACATCAATTCTACGGATTTCTCAATGTCATCCACAGTTATTTTTATAGTCTCGAGCATTTCTAGTTTCTCTTTGATTGTGAGAACTTCTGCAAGCATGCGGCGAATCTCTGCAATTTCTTGAGCAAGGTCTACTGTTGCCTCAGTGTTATCTGATGTTAAGCTGCTGCAAC